>LPNX010729436.1:90447-147334 GCA_001517045.1 Pseudotsuga menziesii | reverse complement strand
TATTCTTTTACTTCATAAGTTATTTTTTGAATATTAATTTAACATAATTTTTTTTTATAATACATTTTTATTATTTTTTATAATTTATATAATATATTTTATTTTAGAATTGTCATTATTGTTTTACTTGAGAATTTTATAATTTAATATTTCATTTAATTTATATTGGTTGGTTTTTATTTATTTATTTTATTATTATTTAGTTTCACTTAAGAATTTTAATTTAATTATAAACTTTTATTATGTTATTTTATATTATTGTTTATATATATATATTCAAATTTTGTGAGTTTTTTTTGTTTAAAATTATTTGTGTTTTTCTTCTTTTAGGTTTCTTTTACATTTTTAGGGTTTGGATAAACTTTTGGGTTTTTATTAAAATTGACTCTAAGGATCATAAGTTCCATATATTTTTCTCTCTTTCCTGATGATAAACCACACTAAATTGATCATAAACCTTGATTTGAAAAAATTATGGGATAGATCCAAAAGACATTCTATATCATGATAGTTTTCCTTCTTCTTAGTAGATTTAGAATGGGTCTCTCATTCTTTGTCTTTAAAATAACTAGAGTTAGGCTCATATGAAACATTATTTTCTTGATAAACGTTGATTTGGAAAAATTATGCAATGGATCCGGAAGACACTCTATATCATGATATTTTTCCTTCTTCTTAGTAGAGTTAGAATGGATCTCTTCTTCTTTGTATTTAAAATAACTAGAGTTAGGCTCATATGAAACCTTATTTTCTTGTTATAATAGTTTGGAAGACCGTGATCAGGAATAAGGTCCTTATAGATCCTAGATTTGGAAATTACATCCTTGATGGGCGTTTTAGGTGTCAAAGGTGCATTAGTTTGGACTTTATTTGCATTTAATTGTTAATTTTTTTTGCATTTCATCTATGTTATGATCAGACACGTGTTATCATTTTGGGTTCAAGTATCATGTTTTTCCTTTTGTTTGGTGTGAAATAAGGTTTTATCTTCACTCTTGGGAGAAATCACCTTTGTTTCCCTATTTCTACTTTCATTTTGGTTGGAGACTTGAGGCTTAAGTGTTTAAGTTATTCTATATTCCTGATAATATTTGATATAGAAATATTCTATTGAAAGGAGATAATTAATGGCATCTTTGGTTGAGGGGGGATTTTCGACAAGTATGATGTTTTTTTATAAAGCATTAGTAAAGAAGTGTTAAATGGTTTCTTCTTGTAAATTTTTCATACACTCATGTAGATTTGTGTACCTTTGATAGATTAAAGTTGACTTATGTTCCCGATCTTCTTATTTAATCTTAACCATGGTAAGGAAACCCAATTCATCTTATTTAGGTGTGTTCAAAGTGTTGGATGAATTGGTTTTCTAATAGAAGGGCATCGTAAATTGACTCTTCATGGAGATAATGCAACCAATAAAGGGTGCTACTTGTTAAAGACCAACCAAAGATATTTATATTGATGTTTTTTCCATGAATAGACTTGGTATGGGTGGTAATGAAGGATTTCAAGTGAAACTTAGGGTATTCCTTGATAGTTCCACATAGGGTATTCCTTGATAGTGCCACTAAATTTAGGTAACCTAAGTAGGTTTGTATATAGCCATGACCTTGTAATTTGATGAAAAAAAGGTTTTCTAATTATTTTGGTGAAGGAAGGAATAGGCAAGGCATGCCTGCTTCTACCACTAGGACCTAGGATTTGACTAGAATAACTACCATATGGGTTTATGTTGTTATTAATTGGTGGTGTTGATGTTTCTAGTAGCCTCCGAAGATATTCATATGGCAGTTACATAAGAAAGAATAATAACAAGCCCTAGAACAAGTCAGCCCAATAAAATGACCTAGTTTAAAGGTCAATTCGACCCAGTTAAAGTTGAAATGACCGAATTAAATAGGTCAAGTCATCCCAATAAAGAAAAGTGAATTTTCCAGTGTAAATACAAGTGAATTTGGTTCATTTACAACACACCAATTCTCTCAAGGAAGAAGAAAAGTGCACAAATCCAAGTAGGCACAATCAAGGTTTCAAGAGGCATCAAGAATACAATATTTTGGGGTTTTATATTTCTCTCTCTACTTCATTCTTAGAAAAGATCAGAGGTTATTATATATCTTTATTGTATATTCGATTTGTTCAACTAGTGTTAAGAACTAGGTGAGACACTGTGTCTTGTTGAAGAATCTTATCTAGAGAAGTTTGTTGGGTTTTTCCCGTGAGAGGGTTTTCCCAAGGTAAAATTGTGTCTATTGTCAATGTATTTCTTTCACTTACCCATTATATCCATGCAATTTATGTTTATGTGATATATAAGTTATTAAATGTCAAAAACATGTAACTACTAAGAAAAATCAACAGGTGGAACCCTTCCACCACTTCCCCTTCTTGACTAATGATGTGAAACTATGTTATAAGAGGGAGGCATTGAACGTGCTTATATTTGTGTTCCGACATCATTAAAATATGATGTTGTAAGGTTATTCCATGATTGGCAAGAATTTTCTCCCAATGGATTAAGAGAATGTTTGGATGCATGCTTATCCAAGTGTTGTGAAAATGTTAGGATGTTTGCTTGGTTCACGAGTTATGTATGGGTTGATATGAATACTTTTCTCACATTTGGGCCTCTTGTTGTATGAGTATGTGGATGAGGAGAGAATCCTATAAAGGGTTGATGGTTTTGGGGATGTGACATAAACATTCACTTGGATGATATTCATAGAGGTTTGATCATTTTTATGTTGAGGTTTAGGTTGCATGTTCGCTTGGATTATTTAAATGTAAATTTTTATTGCTTTTTAATTTTCATTGAAGTGGCAAGATTCATGGATCCAAAAGACAAGGGAATGGTTGAAGGGTACATGGATATCAATTGGAAGTGTCATTAAATAGGATTAAGCAAAGAGGGAAGGATCATATAAATTATTAGTTAGGGATTAATCAAGTAAAAGGGAGGACATGAATAAGAGGAACCTTCCCTCTCTAAGAGAAAAATGACACAATGTTATGGCAGGATTATAAGGATAACACAAGAAAGAAAAATTATTCACTCAAAAGAGGGAAATTTTGATGGGAACTCCCCAATGAAGTTACCAGATTGTAGTGTGATAGTTATACTAAGTCACCATGATACCACAAGAAGGGAAATTTTGATGGGAACTCCCCAATGAAGTTACCAGATTGTAGTGTGATAGTTATACTAAGTCACCATGATACCACAAGAAGGAAGGAGAGAGTAGACTTGCCACTAAATTTTAGCATAAATCCAAGAAACCCTAGTTGAGAGGAAATGAGGAAGAGAAGAGAAGGGAGGGAGGGCCATTAGGTTATTTAGGGTCTCATGGTTCATTATGTGACCTTAGGTTTCAATCTAAAGTATAATTAACAACACATTAACAAAGGAAAACTAACTAACTAGGGTTAATATACTAGTCTCTTTTAGTGAGGTAACCTAAATACTGATACAAAAGATAAATTAAAGGAAGAAACTCACTTGAAAAAACATTTTTGTAGTTGCAATAGTTTCTTGGTAAGATATTCCACATGAATCCAAGAGAGGGTTTCTCTATTCAAATGAGCTTGCACATGCTGCTAAACCTTCAAGGAAAATAAACTTGATCTTGATATGTGTTAAAATGTAATAAATACACCTAGATCTACCATATAAATGTTGAAACAATGCATTATTCTATGGTGACCTAAACTAGCTTTAGAAAGTTGGCACCTCTCTTGCTTCACTTTAATGGAACCCCCCTTATGATATACAAGTTGAGTTTTCCAAGGTATAGGGGGGACCAAAACCAAGACAAAAGTTATATATAACTTTAGAGGCATTGGATATGACAAAACCAAGCAACCAAAGAGTGTAGGAGAAGGAAAAGAGACCTATGTCAATATTTGGAATGAAGTTGGTGGACCATATAGATGCAACTAGAATTTTGTATCAAGATGGAACTTCAAGGAGACATTGCAAAGAGGAGATGATCAATATACATAGGCAAAGAAGAAACCTCAAGATGTAAGTGAATTTGAGTTGTTGGACAAAATGTTTGTATGAAATATTTGTCCCATAGGTTTTTTCTAAGTACTGTTAGTTTTCGCCTTGTACCATAATTATTTTCCTCAAATACACATATAGTTTCATAATCCATGACTCATATAGGTAGTATAGCCTTGAAGATTTGTGCTTCACCTATAACTAGTAAATCATGAAGGGTTGAGGAGGGCTTGATCCAATAGATCCGAAATAAATAATTCTTAAACATATTGGGTTTTCAAGGACCCAATATGAGGCATTGTAAGTAATTGTTGACTAGACAAGGGGTTGATAGCTTTAGAAAGAACACCAATAGTTGGTGAATGACCTTAAATGAGCACCTCAAATGGTCTTATACAATCAATTTGATGGCCAAAGTCCAAGGACAAGGGAGGAGGAAAAATAAAAGCATACACATACATAGTAGACAACCAAAATTGGGAATCTATTTAGGAGACAAAAGAGCTCAAGGGAGAGTAATCCAACATAGAAAAATATATGCAATAAATAATGAAAGATAAAAGAATTGTCATCTAATAGGTTTCATATAAACAAGATACAAAAATATATCACACATTAACCTCTAAATAAACAAGCATATATCAAATGGGCATCTGGATTATCTTATTTGTAGGTGACCTCTTTGGATCAATAGTGTCAAATTATCAAACATCTTATCTCTTCTTTCAAATTCTTTACTTTCTAACACACACACACATGGAGCTCCTTGTCTAACAAATCTACTATGTTGGAAGAAGTCCTATTGTTTTATGAGGAACATTCGGAAAATATAACAATCTCTAATGGTTCCTTCTACATGTGCTGAGGCTATCACATAGTAATCCTTTTTGGTTGAGTTGTTTTATGTATAAAGTGGTAAATTCATTACTTAAACTCATTTTTTTTTTGTAGGACCAGACTATTTTTTGTTGATGTACAAGCAGGGGCTATGGACCATACTAGGTATGTAATATGGGCTATGGTTATTTCCAGGACTGTTTATAACTTTTCTCTCATAGTTTTTGAGTTCTTTTGGCATAGTGGGAATCATACATATGATTTCTATTTGAGAACGGACTTTGTTATAGAGAGCATTTCTCTCTTTCACTCTAATATGAATACCAAGAAAGGGATTTTCCTTCTTGAAAAAAAAACAAACATATATGAGTACTAGAATATGAAATTCATACACCAAACCTTCAACCTTGCTTGATACTATATATATATAAACTTAATCCTTCTAGCTTGGTTAAACTTTGATAATTTTGAAATTACTTAAATAAACAAAATAATAAAAGAAATATATCTATTGTAAGAGTGGAACAATTTAGTTAGGAGTATGTTAGTTTTTGTACCTAGGCAGATGTTCCCTAGGTGACTTTAATTTTTGCCTAAAGTCACTTTAAGAGGGAAAAAGGTGACCCTCACATTAAAAGTCACTTAATGAGACTTTATAACAATAAAGTCACTTTTTGATAAATTTAAGTGGGTGAGTGATTTTATTTATGAGAAATAAATAAAAGGGATTTTCACTCACATTCAATCTCATCCATTAGATTGATTCTTTTTCCACCATTGGATTGAGAAACTCACTTAGGTCAAACAAAAAGGCTAAGGGAGGCAAAAGGATTTTCACTTTTGATGTTTTTAGGAGAAGAGAGAGAGCTGAGAAGGCTGGGTCGAGTTTGCTCAAGGAGGGCACGGTTTTCCAGATTGTTTGCTGAAGAGATTTTAGTGAGCAAGGAGGTCAAGATTGCATTTATTATTTGTTTGCACTGAACCCAAGAAGAGTACGGCCTAACTGTACGGCTGCTTCATTTATTGCACAGAAATCGAGGGGTGTACGGCCTGTTTTATTTCTGCTGTACGGTGCATTAAATTTGGCACAGATTTCGAGGGGTGTATGGCCTGGTTTTTCCTGCTGTACGGTGCATTTAATATTTGCACAAATTTCAAGGAAGGTAGAGCTGATTTTATTGCTGTACGGACTGCTAATAAATTGCACAGATATCAAGGAAGTGTACGGCCAGTCTGCTACTGTACGGACTGCATTTATTGGCACGAATTCCAAGGAAATGTACGGCCTGGTGCTGTTGTTCAGTTGCATTTAGTTTGGCACAGAAATCGAGAAGGGTGTACGGCTGAGTTTGCTGAGCACATTTCCAGACTTTGAGAAAAAGTTTGCTGGTGGAGATAAGTTGTATTTTTTCACCATTTTCTGTCCTGTACTTTGCTGAAGAATAATAAATATCTCTCCTCTCTCTGAATGGTTTTCCCCGTGGGGTTTTTTCCAGGGCTGATTAGCCAAAAATCTCTAAGTCAATTTTATGTTGTGCATGTTATTTGTTTCAGCCTGTTAGTATTTGATTTTACTGTGTGTTTAAAATTGTTCGGCAAAATTTTTTAAGTAGCTTCAAGCCTATGCAAAACCGGCTGAAGTGAAAAACACAAATTGTTCATTTAAACCAGCAAGCAGTAAAACTCAGGTTTTTCAACATGGTATCAAAGCAAAGGGGGCAGAAACAGTGATTTTTGCAGACACACAGTAATTTGCAGCATTCAGAATTTTTTTGTTATTTTACTTCTGTCAGTGAACAACACTTTGTTGAGTTGTTGTTGAGATGGCTACAAGACTTAGATTGGAGGATAGGCTGGATGGGGCAGGGAATTTTGTGCCGTGGAAGGCTAGGATTTTGCTGTTACTTGAAGAGAATGAGTTGTGGCCAGACATAGTGAGGAACACTACTGCAAACCCCATAACCATTCCTGCATCTACAGATGCAGCAGCCCTCACAACCTTCAATAAGAAGGACTGCAAAGCCAGAAGAATTATTCTTGATGCCGTGAAAGATCACATTATTCCTCACATTTCAGGAAAGGACAAGGCACATGAGATGTGGACAGCCTTGACCAGTCTTTATGAGAGTTCTAATGAGAACCGGAAAATGGTTCTCAGAGAAAAACACAAGAGTATCATGATGAATGGAGGAGAGGGAGTCACATCTTACCTTACTAGGATTTCTGCAGTTCGGGATGAACTTGCAGCAGTTGGGGAGAAGGTTGCCCCTACAGAGCTTGTGCGGACAGCAGTGAACGGGGCTTCAAAGTCCTGGGGGGATTTTGTGCAGGCTATTGTGGGCAGGGAGAACCTACCTGACTGGGAGAGGCTATGGGATGAATTTGTACAGGAGGAGACCAGGAGGGGTCTTGTACAGGGTAGTACTTCTCAGAGAGGAGCTGATGATGAGGATGTGGCTTTGGAAGCCAAGGGTAAGAAGAAGAAGGGCCCCAAGAAGGGTGGGGCCAAGCAGTAGCAGCAGCAGGGACAACAGAGTGGACAGAAGAAGGACTTGAGTAAAATCAAGTGCTATGCTTTTCAGGCGTTTGGACACTATGCCTCACAGTGTCCAAGCAAGAAGAAGAAGAAGGGGCAGGGACAGCAGACTGCAGCCTCAGCTGAGGTTGATGAGTTTAGTATTGCATTTCAGAGGGAGTTTTCCCTTTATGCTGGACAGACTGAGGGAGAGAGAGTCACCTTAGCCACCAGCATAGATATGGATCAGGACAGTGAGAATTCCTTGTTGGCAGGACATGGGGGGGATCCATCCACCTCTTCTACTTGGTACATTGACAGTGGAGCCACGAGCCACATGACAGGAGCTCGAGGGGTGTTCTCAGAGTTGTCAGAGTCAGGTAGGGATGTGGAGGTTGTCCTTGGGGAAAACACCATTGTGAGAGATGTTGGTAGGGGTACCATCACATTTCAGAGGGATTCCATGAGTCCCATGACTCTGCGGGATGTGTTGTATGTCCCAGGGCTGAAAAAGAACCTTGTATCAGTTTCCACTATAGAGGACAGGGGTCTTGGGGTGTGCTTTTCGGATGGGAGAGTACAGGTATATCCCAAGGCTACAGGTATGTCCAGTGCCATGGACATCGGGGTCAGGTGTGGAAAGATGTGCAAGCTATTATTTCAGCCACAGTGTGCTTTGGCACATAGCAGCAGCAGCGAGCTTTGTGAGCTTTGGCATCGGAGGATGGCCCACTTACATCATCCATCTCTTAGATTGCTGAGGAGCATGGTTACAGGTTTACCAGAGTTCAGCACTGAGCAGGAGGATGTGTGCAGAGGGTGTGCTTTGGGAAAGCACACCAAGACTGCTTTTTCGAGCAGTGACACTAGAGCTGCTGGGGTGCTTGATTTGATCCATTCTGATATTTGCGGTCCCATTCCGTCACGTTCTTTGACAGGCTTTGAGTACTACATCAGTTTCATAGATGACTACTCCAGGAAGACCTGGATCTACTCCTTGAGGAGCAAGAAGTCCGAGCTTGTATTGAGAGTCTTCCAAGGGTTCAAAGCCCTTGTGGAGAAGCAGACAGGTAGAAAGATCCGGATGTTGAGGTCGGACAATGGGGGTGAGTATACCTCCAAGCAGTTCGGCGCATTCTGTACACAGGAGGGGATTCAAAGACAGCTGACAGTTTCTTACACTCTTGAGCAGAATGGAGTAGCAGAAAGGAAGAACAGGTCTATTGTGGGGGCAGCCAGGGCGATGCTCCATGATCAGGGACTACCTTTCTTTCTTTGGGCTGAGGCATGTAGTACTGCAGTATATCTGCAGAACAGGATTCCTCACAGGGCAGTGGGGAGCAAGACTCCTGAGGAGATGTATTCAGGCAAGAAGCCTGAGGTGAGCCATTTTCGCATATTTGGCTCGATGACTTACTCTCACGTCCCTTCTGAGAAGAGGACGAAGTTTGATCCCACTGCAAAGAGAGGTATTTTTGTGGGATATGATGAGACTTCGAAGGCTTATCAGATTTACTTACCTTGCTCGCGGAAAGTTGTTTTCCGCCGGGAAGTAAAGTTTGATGAGGAGAGAGCCTTCCGGAAGTCCAGAGAGTTAGAGCAGGGGGAGACTTCAGCTCCCACACCTCAGCAGGTACAGGCTTCTTCGATACAGCTTACAGGTCCACAGGTTTCTGGAGGGTCTGGATCACAGGGTGCAGGTACAGTCCTCAGGTGACAGCATCGGCAGGCACAAGATCTTCAGTTACTGATCCTCTTGGTATTGGACATTCTGGTACCGGGACTTCATCAGATGAGGAGGAGCATACTTCAAGGAAGAGGAAGCCTAAGTGGCTTCAGGAGACCTTGAAGGATGCAGAGGCAGTTGGTAGACCCCGGGAGAGGATTAGGGCAGTGGTGGAGTCTGAGAGGCTTGGTGTGGTGCCGGTTAGGGATGATATGGCTCTTGTTGCATGCCTTCGTGACTCTGAGCCATCTACATTTGAGGAGGCTACCCAGCATCCGGTTTGGAGAGATGCCATGATGGAAGAGTACCATTCCATCATGAAGAATGATGCATGGGAGATAGTACCAAGACCGGAGGGGAAGTCAGTTGTGACTTCCAGATGGCTTTACAAGGTAAAGCATGCTGCAGATGGCAGCGTAGAGAAGTACAAGGCTAGATTTGTGGCGCGGGGTTTCTCACAGGTTGAGGGAGTCGACTATGATGAGACTTTTGCTCCAGTTGCTCGATATTCTTCTATCAGGGCAGTGATTTCTATAGCAGTAGAGATGGGTTGGAGGATCCACCAGATGGATGTGAAGACCGCATTTCTCAATGGTCTTCTGCAGGAGGAAGTATATCTAGAGCAACCACAGGGATTTGAGATACATGGGAGGGATTCTCATGTGTGCAGATTGAAGAAAGCCTTGTATGGACTGAAGCAAGCTCCTAGAGCTTGGTACTCCAGGATTGATGAGTATCTAACATCGATGGGATTTCAGAAGAGTGAGGCTGATCCCAACCTTTACTTCATTGTGGTTGGGGGAGAATCGCTCATTCTTTTGTTGTATGTTGATGATCTGTTCATCACAGGTGCTGAGCGTCTCATTGCACATTGCAAGAGAGACTTAGCTTCGGAGTACGAGATGACCGATATTGGGATGATGCACTATTATTTGGGGATGGAGGTTTGGCAGGAGCCTGGGCATATTTTCCTTGGACAGGGAAAGTATGCAGCTGATATTCTGAGGAGATTCTAGATGGAGGACTACAAGCCTATGTCTACACCTATGATCACCAACTGGAAGCAACTCCATGCTTCCAAGGGCAAGTTGGTGGATCCCACACTATATCGTCAGCTTATTGGGTCTTTGATGTATCTGGTCAACACCAGGCCATATTTGTGCTTTGCGGTGAACACTCTTAGCCAGTTCATGGTTGAGCCTAGGAGTGTACACTGGACAGCTGCAAAGCACATTTTGAGATATCTTGCAGGGATAGTGGACTATGGTCTGGACTACAGGAGTTCAGATGGAGTCGGATTGGTTGGTTTTACAGATTCAGACTGGGCAGGTTGCGTGCGGGATCGGAAGAGCACTTCCGGTTGTTGTTTCAGTTTGGGCTCGACAGCAGTGTCGTGGTTCAGCCGGAAATAGAGATCTGTTGCATTGAGTTCGGCTGAGGCTGAATATATGGCAGCCAGTCAGGCTACTTGTGAAGCACTGTGGCTTCACAAGCTTTTGGTAGATTTGTTTGATCAGGAGCTTAGGCCTACGATGATCTACTGTGACAATCAGAGTTGCATTCAGCTCTCTGAGAATCCAGTGTTCCATGACAGGTCAAAGCACATAGAGATCAGATACCATTTCATCCGAGACTACGTTCAGAGAGGGGCAGTTGAGCTTCGGCATATTTCTACTGATGAGCAGGTAGCTGACATCTTGACGAAGTCTTTGGGGAGGGGTAAGTTCATCTTCTTCAGAGATAAGTTGGGAGTGGTACGGAACACCTTCCTCGGTAAGAGGGAGTGTTAGTTTTTGTACCTAGGCAGATGTTCCCTAGGTGGCTTTAATTTTTTCCTAAAGTCACTTTAAGAGGGAAAAAGGTGACCCTCACATTAAAAGTCACTTAATGAGACTTTATAACAATAAAGTCACTTTTTGATAAATTTAAGTGGGTGAGTGATTTTATTTATGAGAAATAAATAAAAGGGATTTTCACTCACATTCAATCTCATCCATTGGATTGATTCTTTTTCCACCATTGGATTAAGAAACTCACTTAGGTCAAACAAAAAGGCTGAGGGAGGCAAAAGGATTTTCACTTTTGATGTTTTCAGGAGAAGAGAGAGAGCTGAGAAGGCTGGGTTGAGTTTGCTTAAGGAGGGCACGATTTTCCAGATTGTTTGCTGAAGAGATTTTAGTGAGCAAGGAGGTCAAGATTGCATTTATTATTTGTTTGCACTGAACCCAAGAAGAGTACGGCCTGATTGTACGGATGCTTCATTTATTGCACAAAAATCGAGGGGTGTATGGCCTGTTTTATTTCTGTTGTACGGTGCATTAAATTTGTCACAGATTTCGAGGGGTGTACAGCCTGGTTTTTCCTGCTGTACGGTGCATTTAATATTTGCACAAATTTTGAGGAAGGTACAGCTGAGTTTATTGCTGTACGGACAGCTAATAAATTGCACAGATATCGAGGAAGTGTACGACCAGTCTGCTGCTGTACGGATTGCATTTATTGGCACGAATTCCAAGGAAATGTACGGCCTGGTGCTGCTGTTCAGTTGCATTTAGTTTGGCACAGAAATCGAGAAGGGTGTACGGCTGAGTTTGCTGAGCACATTTCCAGACTTTGAGAAAAAGTTTGCCGATGGAGATAAGTTGTATTTTTTCACCATTTTCTGTCTTGTACTTTGCTGAAGAATAATAAATATCTCTCCTCTCTCTGAATGGTTTTCCCCATGGGGTTTTTTCCAGGGATGATTAGCCAAAAATCTCTGAGTCAATTTTATGGTGTGCATGTTATTTGTTTCAGCCTGTTAGTATTTGATTTTACTGTGTGTTTAAAATTGTTCGGCAAAATTTTTTAAGTAGCTTCAAGCCTATGCAAAACCGGCTGAAGTGAAAAACACAAATTGTTCATTTAAACCAGCAAGCAGTAAAACTCAGGTTTTTCAACAGAGTACTCTATTTATTCTAAGTTTTGGACTTTTGGGTGGCTTTTGGTCAGAATCGGTAAAATATTTTTTGTAAAATCCAAATTTATAAGCATTTAAATTGTGTTTTTGAATGTATAAATGGATTCAACACCCTTAAATACACCCATGAAACCACCTAAATTATGCAATTTCCATAGCTATTATATAGAGAGAGAAAGATTTCCAACCGAATTATGAACAAAACAAAATGAAATAGATACTTGCAAAAATGTTGAAAACTTTAAACTTTAGCCTAAAACATTTAAAACATAAAATATTTAGACTATATCTTTTAGTTAGAATTGTCTAAAGATAAATCTTTTACAAACATTATTAATGAACTATTGAATTTTTGGAGATCTATTTTTGTAATCCAACAACAAACCCACTTAATTCAAAACTAAAAGTAAATTCAAATCAATAACAATACCAATACTAACCTATCACATATTTGATGAATTAGAATCCCGAGATAAAATTTACTCAAATTTAAATTTGGTTTTTTGCTCAATTTTCTTTATGCATTTTCTTTTATTGACGAATTGAGCCTCAAACTTAACTAGATATGAATTTTCATAAATAATTATAAATTTTACTTATTTTATTTTTTATTTATACTCAAAAATAAAGTTTTCGTTTTATTTAATTTAAAATTAATGAAAAATCTTATAATTACAATTATAATTATAATTTTTTTATAATTATAATTATAATTATAACAAATATGATAATGATATTTATAATTATAAATATAACATTAGATCCTTGAATGTTTCCAAAGTAAGATGTTTAACTTCGTAGTTTTATCCATGTAATGTTCTCAAGTTTGATATGCAGACCTGAACTCTAACTAATGCTGCAAATTAAATAAAATTTCTGATATTAAATTACAACCACTTAGTGAATCTTCAGACTAGGTAATTCAAGGTGTTTTTGCTGGGAAAATTTGCAGACAAAGGAGTAGGCAGTGGGAAGAAACCAAGAGTAAATACAGAACATTGAATTTCTTTCCCCTAACACATTTAGATCAGGGACCATTCAGGTTTCAGAGTTCGCTATGCGGAAACCTAATCACACGCTTCTGGGTCACCCAACCATGAAACTAGGGAAATTCCTTCCGTCCTTTAGGCCAGGGGATTGAAAAAACGTGCAGCGGTGTTATCATGTCATCATATAGCAGAATATATGATTTTGAATAGTTTCTAACATATATGGAGTTGTATGGAGAGTTTAGGAAAGAACAAGGAATTTTAGGCAATTTTGGCCTAGTGAGACCCTGCGCAATGGAGGATCCAAAATGACTATATGGACAGAACTAAAATCTCATATGGAGTTATGTATGGGAAGGTGGGTCTTTCAGTGATACATGGGAACTTACAGAACTGGATTTGAGTGGACAAAACTCATTTTATAGCAGAAATGGTAAAACTAGTATTCTAGCTATGGTGCAAAATAAAGCAGAGAATTTGTAATATATTGACTTCAGTACTGTATATGAAGTATGAAAGAGACTAATACCACTTCAATGAACATATAAAACCATTCAAATCATTCCCATGACCTTTTCTTAAATTCCTTATTGCACTAGATTGATCAATTCCCCCATTACAATGACAAATCAAGCTTTTTATGTGAGACTGAGAAGGTAAAATTCAGGGAAAAAATTATTTCAACCTGATAAATATAAATTAAATATTCTATCATATTTTATACATGAAAGAGAATTGGATATACTGACCATTACATAAGAATACTCCAAAATTGTGTGGAGGAGGCCCAAAACTAGGCATAAAGAAGGATGAGAGCGTAGGTGAAGCTTGGGATTCACTTGACCTTGACCTAAATGTGATGGAGGCCGAAAAATATATCTGATAGGACTTCAATGGTTGAACATCAAGCACTCCACACCTGCAAATAGAAGATAATAGGAATGAAGGAGTGGGGAAGGGAAGGTTTGGGGATCATCTCCCAAAGCTCTGAGGCATATCACTCAGAAAGGCAAGCTCACATAAGCATAGATCAATTATCTAATCAACCAAACTAAGTGAATGAGCTTGAATTTTTCTTTAATATAACTCTGGGTGACCTGTTTAGGAAGTAGAGGTAATAGGTGACCTGCGAGAGAAAGTCAACACCTAAATCCCTAACCCTAGCCAAGTCATGGTCCCTCCTTGAGAAAATTGGAATGTAGGGGCCATGTGGAGAGGTTTTCTTGTCCAAGTCATCCATCTAACTTAGAAATTCACCCTCCTTAGTCAAATAGTTGCTACTTTTATCCCTTGTAGATTTTATGCTTTTCCCTTCTTTTGAGACTGAGTCTCCAAAAGGAAACTATACCCTACTTTGTCAAAAATTTGCTACTTTTGTTCTAACAACTTTTCTGAGTCTCCAAAAGGATGTTGCACCCTCCTTTTCCAAAAATTTCCTATTTTTTTTATGACAGCTTTTGTCATAGCGTTTGGCCACTTTCCCTTTTCTTTCTGACTGTTTCTGTCATAGAGTTTCCACTTTCTTAATCTCATCCCTTGGCAAGTTGGCTTATCAATTGTGCCTGACATGGAAATCTCAATTCCACATGTTATTTGCAAAATAAATATTAATGATAAATAAAAATTAAATACATGCCTCAATAATGTTTATTTAGAAACATTCTGCTAGGCTAATTAATTAATGTCTCATAAATAATATTTGGAAAAAAATCCCTAGGTGAGGTAATTAATGCATCTTTGACCCCCCAATGTGTTGGGCATGGTCAACACTTTTATGTCCAAAAATATGAGGACATGATAGTCCTCCCCTCCCAAATATGCTTGTCCTCAAGCAGAAGCACTCCAGAGTGGTGCAAATTTTTCCACCATGTAGGAGAACTGGAGCATGAACTCATGTGCAAAAAAAAAATGAATTTCTTCATCAATCCAGCATGTAAAGTTTCTCAAAAAACAAGCAATGCCAGGGTCCCATTGCTTGCATTACACTCCCTTTACTGAGAATTCCTTCCAACACCACTTATCAGACAAAATTATGCATGGATCCCATTTCCTCAACTGTAAGTATCAAAACATTCATATCCACCATAAAAAATTATCATCACAGAAAATGATATTCATGATGTGGGAATCATACCAATGTACTAAAAAATGGAAATTCTCAATGCAAAATTGAAAATATGTGTGATTCCCCCACCCAACATAAATTTCCTGATGTGCTTGATGCACATCAGCATTGAATCTCACAATTATGTTGTTTCAATGACATGGGCGTGAGTCCCATGTCCCAAGACAATTTTGGGCATCCTCCAACAACCATAGATTCCCATGTTGCTCAAAGAAGATGTAGGATGTGTCTGCTGAAAATTCCATTGTGTAAGAAAAAGGTACACCCTTGAAGGTGCATGAATCCAACAAGTACCTACCCATTCCTACCATAGATAAGCAAATCCTCCAACTATCAGATCCATATGGGAATTTTATTGATTTCTCATGTGCACAATCCCAATGGCTCAACTCTCTGCCACTAGTCACGAAATCACCACCATGAATTGAGGAATAAAAGATAGGACATGGTTGCATTTTCTTTAGAATATAAGGGGGTGGTGCCCTCAACAAATCCCCATGGATGAGTGTGGGAGCCTCCTGCTCCTTACTTGGCATAAAAAGAAAGAAACCCTTCACCCAGTTACCATCCTCAGGTGTGTTGGCTTCCATAGGTGTGTGGAATAAATTATAGTGAAAAAACTCTCTTGAAAATGTGTCCACCAAAGGTGTGGATATATCAAACCTATCATGGGCTGGTCCAACACAAGGTATTTATTCTGACTCTTCAGTGAAAATAAGACTCCTTCTATGAGAAAAATCATCCTTTCTGAGGCAATGTCCCTGTGCTTGGAACTCATCATCTGCATCCCAAAATTCCTCAAGCACAAAAAATTTAGAATGCACCTCATGTGCATGTGTATGGAAGGTATCCAATGGATGCAAATTAAATCTTTGTGGAGTCCCACATGTTAGTACAATGCCATTCACAACAACGAATTTATTGCAGAAATTAAACCTTTTACCTCCCACCGTCTTAATTCCCAATGTGTCTCTATCCACCCAATGAATGGATGAACAAGGACTTTTATTTGTTGATCCATATGGAATGTGATCAACCACCTCCTCTGGATCAGATTCTACCATCCATAAGGGTTTTTCAGAATGTCTCTCTCTCCAAGCATATGTGTCAGATAACCCTTCATCGGTGCAAGCAATTCTAGTACATATTTGATCCTCGATTTCTGTGATATTTTTATTTACCCAATCCATGAATAGATGATCATATTTTCTTGCCAATTCACTTGGAATTTTTGCAGCCATATTTCCCATAGCTAAGAAATCCCATATGCCATTCTGTATACCCACATGTGCTTGGCCAAAATACTCTTCATCATGGCTCTTTATAAACACCTCCAAATTTGTTCCTTCCTCATGGTTGTCCTCCACATGAGGTTCCTCCATTAACCCTAAAGAATTTCCTTCCATGCAACATGAAAGGGGTGACACCTTCAAATCCTTTTGAATTTGAAAGATATGCATCTTTAACTCTTGAAGGAATCTTTTTGTGCTCTTCAATAAGTCACTAGTGATCTCCAAATTATTAGCGAGCCTCTCTGATTCTTCTTCTTCCTTCTTGAGTGCATTATGGTACATATCAACCATCATGAGGAGATGATGCTTGTTAGAAAGTAAGTTCATATAGTTCTCCTTCATCTTGGACATGTTGTCTGTCGGTGCTATGCACTCCCCCATAAAGTCTTCTCCTTCCATCTCTCCATCAGAAGCCTTCCAACAACATGTTGCCCCCAAGGCATTGATGTTAACAAAGTTTTTCATGGCTGCCATAACATTCTTTCTGTCCTCCTTTAGTGACCCAATTAAATTATGTGGTTCAAAAGGAATATCGTCCACCAAGGCCTTTTCTTCTAATATCTAACATACAAGACCATTTTGTTTGTGGAATGGATCCACAACACAAAACTCATTCTCAGCATACAAGTCATCCTTTGAATTTTCTGCAAAATCACTTCCTTGATGTGTAGTGGAGGGTATCTCTGAAGGTTGGAATGGCATGTGATATGGAAATAAATTAGAGAGAATCTCATGCCCTTTCATTTCAGATTCATCATGCTACAAAGGAGTCCAAAATTCTGATTTGTGCTCATCTCTCTGCATCATATTTCTCTCCTTCAATTTTCCTAGTTCATAGCCAGCTAGTGGAAGCTTGTCTTCCATTTCAGTCGAAAGTTCAGATAATGACTTCAGATCTGATTTTTTGTTCTTCTTTTGGATATGATACAAAAGATCCGTTATCATCATTGGCAGTATCTCCCTCCTCTGCATTGATTTTGGGTTCACTAACATGTGTTGGAGGAGCTAGTCGACTAGCCAACTAAGTTGATCGGCCAACTAATTAGAGATTAGGTCGGCCACCTAAGGTCGTGCCAGTTGATAGAACCTATAGGTAGTTATTTGTAAATATTTTGTAAATCATATATATTAGGTTGTTGAGCCAGATGAGAACTCGGTTTAGTTCTGTGTATTGTATGGACTCTTCATTATAATATAATCTGTTATTCTTACATCTGTGTTCTTGTCTCTTGTCTCTGATATGTCTGTATGATTTTAAATGTGCATTATTGGTAACCCTTTGTGACCTGTGAGATTACAACATTGGTTCCGTTTCTAGTAGTACATGTCTGAGATGAATATAGAAGATGATGTCAGAGCAGGAAATTAAGAGCTGGTGGGAGCGCAAGATAGCAAATTATTTGCAAAATTACACGCGAAGAAACAAATTAACGACTGCTCAAGCGAAAGAAAGATTCTTTACTGAAACCCATGAATTTTTTTTAGAATCGGTACCCTAGCTTTTGAAGAAACTTCTGGATGAAAAAGTTGAAAGCGACTAAAGAACAACAGTTGCTAGAGAAACTGATTCAAGGGGGGAGAACAAACCTGTTAGAGTGGTTTGAAAACATCACCAATAATTTTTGCGAGGAGCAAGCTATAGAATAAAGAACTTAGGTAGAAACAATTCAGAAGAAATTCTATACAAACCTTATCGAGCAATTCATGTGCTCCTTACCAACCTTGTTGTTCAAGTTCCTGATAGAAAAAGGGGTGGGTCATATTGTCGAACCTCGTCCATCACTACGCGAACCGCCACAAAATTCCAACTAGGCAGAGAAACAAAAGAAGTGGGAGAAATTCATTACCGAAAGAGAGTGGGAATATTTCCTAAGCAAGTAAACAAAACTATCCGATATTTCTAAAGCATCGGGTAGGTAATGGGGGGGTAGCTGGTCGTATGTTGAGGTAAAGTAAATAGGATTCTAGTCGACTAACAAAGAGATACCAACGCCGACGATGAGAATTCAACCTAAGAAGGAAATCGAACAGAAAGTGACACATAAAGGTACGACGGATTTACAGAAAATAGAGAGAGAGAAGAGGCTACAAAGAAGGGAAGAAATAAGAGAAAGAGCTATAGCACTACAAATAGGAATGGATACTAGGGTGACAGACCAAGAAAGAAATCTGCCAGAGCTGGGTCATGACCGACAAGAAGAAGGCGTCGATGAAGAAGCGTCACCCATGGAAGACGATTTGTGGATAGAGGAGCATGAAGATTTCCAAATAGAAGCTCCCCAGGAGGTAAGACATCTATCTCCAATGAATCCGAGTACCAGAATGCAAGCCATTGTCGAAGAAGATTTAAGACTAAGAGCTGGTGAGTTTGGTATATGGAGCTAACTAGATGACGAGGTAAACAATGATAGTCATCTACTTATATGTTGACTAGAAGAAGGAAACTAGGTCATGCTTCAAGTGTACCCTTCCAACCGAAGTATCCATTTACTTTACCCAACACATGAAGGAGCACCCCCCTTGCCAAATACAGCTTTGGAGAATACAGAAAAATATGACCTGCAGACAAATAATTGCAGTAGGACATCAATAGGAGAATTCGACCCCAACCAACTACTTGTTAGAGAAGAAACGACAAACAAAACAACCTACAAGAACAAGAGTTGCATCGACAACAGTTCTGCACAAATAAATAATCAAAACATCCCACTACCCCCACCACCACCCCAACCACTGCCACCTCCCGAAGAAGATAGTGACAGTGAATCCGAAATGGGTCATGGATCAGCGCATATCCCTCTATATGAGGGCGACAAAGATCCCAGATGACATTGGTTCATCTGCGAGTCAACATGGGAGTCCAACCAGGTCACAACAGAAGATAGACAAATGGCGCAGTTCACAGGAGCTTTGAGGAAAAGAGCTCTAACATGGTATATGAACTTTACTGAGAGAACCCCCAATGCATCCAAGGTGGAAATTAAAGCACAATTTTTATCGTTGTTTAAAACTCTAGATGCTAAACATTTGGTAGCCAAAAAGTTAAAAACAACTTCGCAAAAACCAGCAAAATCCATCTGAGAGTACGACAAACGCTGGAAATAACTTCTCAGCCAACTCGATTATGTAATTAATGAACAATTGTTAATTTAGTGGTTTCTTGCAGGAGTTTCACAGAAAATATGGTGGCATATAAGCTTGGAGACATTCAAGACATATGAAGATGCGCTTACTAAATCCTTACAAGTGGAAATGGATGAAGACTTCCCAGCATATCCCACAGACACTAGACTAGAAGAATAGCTCAAAACCATGCAAAAATATTTAAAAGAGATAAACCTTAAGATTCAGGATGTCTGGTGCATGAAATACTCAACGGGCGGACATTCAAAAGATAACTATCGACAGGAGATCAACCAACAGGACGTTGGATTTGTACAAAAAAAGTGTTTTTGTGACATTTGCCAAGAACATGGAGAACACACCACAAAAGATTGCCTGTTTAACATGAAGAATGGAAAAGCATCTTGGTGTGCAATCTGTGAAAATAAAAATCATACCACCACCGACTACCACCTAAACCTAAAAAATCGACAAAATTACCAGGTAGTCTATTAGATGAACGTAGTTGCGCAAAATAACGAGAATAATCAATGAAGTAGTGCTCAATATGAACAAAATAATCAAAGGTATGATGGTTGTCGATATGAGCACCGGTTCGACAACTGATGTGGAGGATATGGAGGTCGAGGTCGATTCTCTGGGAATAGCGACCACCGACCACGTCGGCCCATCCAATGTTTCACATGCTATAAAGAAGGACACCGATATGTAGATTGTCCATATAAGGACAGAACTGACTTAAAATTCTGTACTAGTTGTGGAGTAGGGGATCACTCATTGGAGAATTTCCCTACTATGATCGATAAAATTAATAAGAAGAAAAATGTTAATGTCTTGTCGTGCGTAAAAAACATGATATTATCAATACAAAGAATTTGCATATAGTAACCCGACAAGGGAAAAAAATTGGGGATGATAATTCACGAATAAGTAAAATAAAAGACAAGAATGATTATCCTGACCTAGTTAAACAAAAACAACTGTATAAAGATGCAACAAATGTATTTAGAGAATTTGCTCAACAGGAAGAAGCTGACGATAACCGACAAAGCTCAATAAAAGAATTAATACACTTAGTACAAAATGATAAAATGGCATCCCAATTCATCGACTTATTGTATAAAATAAAACACAACAATAACACAGAAAAACAAACAAAAAATATCTGCAGCATAAAACAAAAAGATAAAAGTGATGTCGACCCACTTGTCGACCTAGAAATTGAAGGATACCATGTACAACAAGTTGTGCTCGACTTCGGATCATAAGTAAACATTATGACTCGTGATACTTGGAAACAATTAGGTAGACCTTGACTATACGAGTCAGGGATATACCTGAAATTAGCCAACCAAGGCCTGATTAAACCTATCAGAGTCTAGAAAAATGTCGACACAACAATAAAAGGAATATCGACCAAAGTTGATTTCAAAATTATTGACCCTAAGGAGGGATCCAGATCCTTCCCAGCGTTAGTAGGTCGACCTTAGGGAAGAAAAATGAAAGCATCGATATCCTTAGATAAGGAAAGGATAAAACTAAAAGGGAATGGACAAAAATTCATAGTACCTATCCATCCATCCTAAGGAGAACCTTGGATAGAACCTATTGATGAAGAAGTCAACTTTCGACAACTATATCAGATACAAAACAATGAGGACTACACAGAACCCAATATCTATGGTGAACTACACTTAGGGAATCAAGATTCAGTAGGTTACAACTCAGGTGTAGAATTATATGATTGGGAAGTCGAGAACTACAAATCAAAAGCAAGAGGATGCTAGACCAATCAAAAAGTACAGAAGAAACCAGTCCGACAATGCTTCGTGGTGTCCATCATCCCAAAAGTATTTGAAAAGAAAACCAGGGAATATCCTACCCTGAAACCAACAAATGTAAATATCACACAAGTCCCAAGATATAAAGAAAGAGAATCACTAGCTATGCACATTAAACAAGTATCCAGGAACATTGGTGAACATGGCTGACTCCAAAGCCTAGTGGAAACTTTCACAGGACAAGCTGCAAGATGGTGGGATACCCATCAATCAATGTTGCAGACATGGAAAACAACTTCAACCTTCTTCATAGAAATATTTGGAGGGAAAAATTTAACCAATAAATCCCAAATACCTATGTTCATCCAAGGATAGGATCTAGAAAACCACATAAAAATATGTGAAAAAGAATGGAAAAGACTTGGGTATAAGGATGAACGTACATGGCCACACCTGTTTCCATCGACGCTATCTGACTTACTAAACAAATGGTACAAAATGGAAGAGGCTTGAGGTGAAACATTCCTATGGCACGAACTAAGAGAGAATTTTATCAAAGATTTCAACTTTATACCACACGATGAAAACTTAATCGAAACTGCAAAACAAATCAAGGCATTTGTAGAACTGACAGAGAAAAAAACCCTAAAATATGACTGACTGATAATGAAATGAAATAATATACAAACCGAGACAATACCACAATCAACAAGACTATAGATGGAAAATGAAAATCCGGAAGGGAAAAGCTTTAGATGGAAATCAAACCATGCTGAAATGACAAAACCAATTCGCACAGTGCTCAAAGTCGAGACAACTGACAAAGAAGACACCGACCGAATGACAGCAACAGACTTTCCTGCTACATTTTCACAGTTTAAAGAATGGAGTCGACCAATCAATGAAACGAAAGCACCTGAATGGTTAGATGCTAAAGTTAAAACTAAAGAAGTCAACATATCAACTGATGATCGACCAAAAATAACAAAAATCAGAGACTACTAGAGTGAAGAACAAACAACAGAAATATTAAACCTACTAAAATAATTCTAGGATGTAATTGCTAGAGACTATAAGGATCTCAAAGGTCTAGTACATGAAATGGGTGAAATGAAGATTGACATTAAACCTGATGTCCGACCAGTAAAGAAAAGACCATATAAACTAGCTCATAAATACAAAGAGATAGTCAAGAAGGAGATTGATAATATGCTTGTAGCAGGAATTATCTACCCTATTGACCAATCAGAATGGGCAAGTCCAATGGTTGTTCAACCAAAGAAACATGATCCAACCAAGGTAATGATTTGTGTCGACTTCAGAGAACTTAATAAAGTTACACTAACAGACCCATTTCCGACACCTTATGTAGATGAAACCTTAAATGAGGTCACAGGACATGAATGCTACTCGTTTATAGATGGATTCTCAAGGTATAACCAAGTACCAATAGCCAAAGAAGACAAGAAAAAAGACAACATTTGTATGTGAATTTAGCTCATTTGCTTACAGGGTTATGCCTTTTGGACTAAAAAATGCACCTGCAGTATTTTCAAGAATTGTGGTCAAAACATTTCAAGAATACATTTACAAAACGATGGCAGTATATTTCAATGATTGGACAATATACTCTATGCTAAAAGATCACTACAAATGGATAAGGCTCATGTTGGAATGATGTCGACAAATCCAACTATCTCTGAACATCAAGAAGTGCATGTTTCTGACCCCTATATGGATACTATTAGGACACATTGTCTGTAAAGAGGGTATCAAGGTCGACTTCGCAAAAATAAAAATCATTCTCGACTTAAAACCACCAGTGAACCCAAAACAAGTCAGGGTACTACTCGGTCATATAGGATATTACAGAAAATTCGTAAGATACTATTCAGACATGATATACCCACTAGAAGAACTGTTAAGAGAATATCAAGAGTTTGAATTGACAGAAGAATGCAACATATCATTTGAAACGCTAAAAAGAAAAATAGTCGAAGCACCCATTCTAAGATTTCCAAACTGGTCGACCAAATTTCATGTACACATCGATGCATCAGGCCTGGCAATAGGAGAAATCCTAACTCAACCAGGAGATGACGGAATGGACTACCCTATAGTTTACAGCAGTAGAAAATTAAATAAAGCAGAAAGAAACTATTCGACAATAGAGAGAGAAGCATTAGGAATGGTCTTTGCACTACAGAAGTATTGACACTACCTGCTATCTAATATGTTTATCTTTTATACTGAACACCAAGCACTAAAATACCTCGTAAATAAACCCTTACACCATGGGAGAATTTGTCAATGGCTACTTCTATTCCAAGAATTCGAATTCGAAGTCATTGTCAGACCAGGGAAGTTAAATGTTGGACCCGACCACTTATCACGAATCGACACAAGAGAGGAACTGACAGGAGTCGAAGACGACTTACCAAATGCACATTTATTTTGAATAGAAGTAGTCCCAGCGGAATTAGAGGAAATAGCTCAGTTCTTAGAAATTGGACAAGCACCAGAAGGCATGAGCACAAAAAAGAAACAAATTTTAGCCATGAAAGATGCGCCATATAGCATAATAAATGGATTCTTATATAAAATGGGCCTGGATGACATCCTTAGAAGATGTGTACTAGAACATGAAAGAAATAATATTATGTATGAAGCACATTATGGACCGGTGGGAGGATATTTTCAAGTAGACACAACCATTAAGAAAATTCAATAGTCAAGGTTGTGGTGGCCGACACTTCATAAAGACTGTAAAAATTTTGTAGGCCAATGGGATAGATGTCAATGACTGGGTTTACCTATGCCTAGTACAGAAATGCCCTTAATATCAGTAAACCCAAGTTTGACATTTGAAATTTGGGCCATCAACTTTATAGGACCATTTTCCATACCAGCAAAAAGAACAGGTGCAAGGTACATAATAACTGTAGTAGAGTATGTAACCAAGTGGGCAGAAGCAGAACCAGTAGACACATGTTCTAGTGAGATAGCTGGTAAATTTATCTATGAAAATATCATTAATAGGTTTGGATGTCCAATAACCCTAATTAGTGACCAAGGGTCACACTTTATTAATAAAACCATTAAAACACTAATAGATCAGTTCCAAATTGACCACTGACGAAGTACAGCTTACCACCCTCAGTCGAATGGAACAATTGAAGCATTTAATAAAACATTAACAAAAGGTCTAACAAAAATATGTAACACCAACAAAGACGACTGGGACAAAAAGATACCTACAATACTATGGGCATATAGAACAACATACAAGCGCTCAACTAAACACCATTTTGACTAGTTTATGAACAAGAAGCAATAGTTCCACTACATTTTTGACAACAGACACCTATTATTGCATAAATTTTACATGTCAATGTAGAATAAGGAAGGAAGGATCGACTGATACAATTAAGTAAACTCGAAGAACACCAACTAATCTCTTTAAAACATCAAGAAATCCAGTAACAACAACAAAAGGCATGGCACGATCATAACATCAAAAGCAAAAAATTGTCGGTAGGGGACCTTGCCTTACTATACAACAATCAAGTAAAAGGGAAACCCAAAAAGATACATACATAATGGATGGGACCCTACGTTGTCGAAGAAGTTCATGCCAATGGATTAGTCCGACTAAGGACGTTACAAGGCATAGTATTTTAGAAACTTATTAATGGTGCTCAACTAAAGTAGTACAAAAACTAAAACAAGTTAAAAAAAACGCATATAATGACCACAACGATTAGACAAAAACTATAAAAATCTGAAAAAAAAATATAAAAAGCAAAACAGAACCAATACCCATAAACCAGGATGACAGGAAATCAACGCTTCGACAGCCGACATTACACCCACCAACATACCACCATCGACCGCTCACACGATCGACATCAACCAATGACCCTGCAAGTCACATCACGCCTTCATGACTACGAGCGCAAAAATCAAATCACCATTAACACAAACTCAAGTGATTGCGCTGGACCATCACTCTGCCATTAATACACCCATCGACAAAAATGTCAAACGCATCACCTATAAATACTAGACCGCAAGAGGATCATTTGCAGTATTTCAAAAAGAGAGAGCAACTTAGAAAAAAAGAAACTGAGAACCGAGAATCCCGAAGAAAAGTCGAACAAAAACCCGACAAAATGGCACCAAAACAAACTAGAGCTACAGCCAAGACTAAGGAACTACAAACTGCTAAGACCCCATTAATGAGGAGGCTAAGAAACATAAAGAACGCTAAGGTTCAAGAGACCTCATGGGAGAAAATATGGGCTGAGATCAAGGAATGGGAATATGTTGACAAGAAACCAACCCCAGCCGCAGAAAAGATAAACCACAGTACTATCATGAACTACATGAACACACCGTTCATGGAAAGTTTCGGGGGTACAAAGGAAACAATAGTTAAATTCATCATAAGCTGGTACCACAATGACAGATTCTACTTCGACAAGCCAGTCGAGATCTCTGGCGAAGTAATATATAAATTGACTGGTTTATCCAATCAAGGTGACCCAGTACCAGTTGAAATAAAAGAAGGGCTGGTAGAGCAACTCACTGGATCACCATCATGCAAGAACTCAAAAGGGCTAATGATTAGCCACATACAAGCCCAAACACCACAAATTGTGGCTAAAATCATAGCAACTGGGCATACACCCACAGGTCGAGGAAGTGACCTAAAACAAGATATGCTAGAGGTAGTGGATACCATTGCCGACATAGGGAAAATCCACAAATGAGCTGAGTACATCGCCGAAATGCTCAAAGGAATCTGTGAGAAATGCCAGGAGTCGAGAGGGATTATAAGGTTCCCGTCCCTTATAATATGGATAGTAATGTACTACTTGTGCCCTGTCGGGGACAAGCTGTTCCAAGAACCCACAAGATTCCATATGTGGAGATTCAAGCCATTCATCCAGACTGGAACAATGAAGGAATTGGAAAATGGCAAGGTGCTGTGTGAAAACTGGTTCCAACAGCTTAAAATCTAGACGACTAGATGGAGGGTGCCCCAGAACATCCGACGAAGTCTGCCCAAAACCGCGAACATATAGCTGTAACTTAACCATACAACGGTTTGGTACATGCAGGGCACCAAAGCAAAAGCAAAGACTCTCAACTACTACCTAAAAATCGAAGAGATATTTAAGGAGCTAGCTCAACAGTCTAGTACGAAGCTGTCGATACCAGCAAAATCCAAAGAAGTAACCCTAGCAATAGAGGAGCCACTAACAGACCAAGAAAAAGAAGAAGATTATGAACTCTGGTTATACATTGACACATTTGTGTCGGAGGAACCACCAGCGGAAGGCACCAGTCGACTACAAATTACAATCATACTGCTGACAGCCCAAAGGGAAGGGGCATAGACATAACGGTAGGTAACCAATCTAGCTAAAGAAAGCATCGACCCAACTCAACAACAAGGGGGAAGAAAAGGACCAGAGGATGACATGGAAACTGGACACCCCGAGTATGTTATAACCAAAGAAAACATCTGTAAGCTATCAAAGGAAATAGCAGCTTCAAGGAAAAGGAGAAAAACTCAGGAACATAAATAGGGGAAGGGGAAGCGCAATCTTATCATTGAAGAACCATCAGAAGAATAATATGAATTAGTAGCCATGACAGTCGACATCATAGAGGACGCCGTAGTAAACAAAATTCTGGTGGAAGCACAGTTCCAAAAATTTGTTGAAGCAGGAGCACAGCAAGGTTAGCCGAAAAAGGTAAAGAGTAGAAATATTTCAACGGCCGAAAATGTTGTTGATCTAGTGTTTACACCCCCACCCCCATCCTCGACCAAAATCATGCATGAAACACTTCCAGAACTACCCTCAATAAGCCCGGTCTACATATGAAAGAATGCTATGCTGGACACCCTGAAGGAGAGGCTCGATCGAGACAAAGACTTCCAGGCATAAATAGAAAAATACCTGAGTTACTCACCTCTGTACAAAATATCACCACCAAAATGCCTCTGTTTGAAACTAGTGGATTACGACATTCTGCTCCTTCACAACCTAGCCAAATACCCCAAAAACTGAGGTCTGTGGGAGTAATAACATCCACATTTGTGAGGAACCCTGACAAGACAGCTCAAGTTGTCGCAAGTCGAACCTCATCCTTCATCCCAACCGACCCTAAACCCCTACCATCAACCAATGAACCGACAGGAAATGAGGAAGAAGAGAACATGGAAGAAATAAACTGAGAAATTGATGAACTATTCTCCGACATCATGGAATTTTCACCCCTACAAATCGATGATCCAACACCTGAACACATACCCACCACTCCAATCACACCCGACCATTCACCATCACCATCACCACCACCACCACCCCCCAACCCAGAACCTACAACCGAACCAGCTGCACCTAAACCACCTCTGTAGAAACCATCAGTACCAACAAAATCTGTATCTAGGCCCTCTGTACAAAATCCCCTAGATACATACCTAGCAGCAACACTCATCCCGCAGCCCCAAATAGAAGTTAGCCTAACCACTGCAGACCGACAACTAGACAACCCATTGTGGAAAATTTGACTCTTACAGGTACACAAGTACAACAACAAGTAGAGAAAAAGCATAAGAGAAAGAGAGATAGAAAGAAGATGGACCATCAACCACAAGCAACAATGGTTCACATCAGCCAACTTGGGTCGACCGCTGCAGTCAACGCAACAAAGATGAGGGATGGAGAGTTGGGAAAACTCTTGGAAACCCTGGCCACCAAGGCAAAGACAAGGAACCAGAATAGACACAAGGAGCTTGATGACAATGAAAGGGAATAAGTCGAGTTCCTCAACAAATGTAGAAACCTTACGCAATCTGTGATACCAGGATCAACAGAGTTCGACACCGACAAGCTGCTAGAGAAAGTGTATCAGCTATTTGAAAGCATGATGTCGACACTACAAACACAGATGCAAAACACAAGAGAAGAGCAAAAAGAAGAAACAGCTCAACTACTGATGCAGCAACACACAACCTTCTCCTAAGCTTACAAAGTGCTTCAAGATCACATGGAGGAGTTGGTCATCACAGAAGGAGTACTACAGGACTGACCTGCTTATTATGGGAAAGTATTCCAGCAGACTCGGAAGACACGACATGACATCCAAGCACTGGAGAAGAGGAAGAGCATGGAAGAAGCACTCAGAAGCACTATCGAAGATCAAATCGTGCTTGCAACAACCAAACTGCAAAAGCTCAAGCGACAAGCACACCAGTGGGTGCAGTAGGCAATTCCGAGCTTAGACAAGTTAGACATCATCTATCCACAAATGAAATGACTTCTGGAGATGGAAGAAGAAAAAGACCAGTTTTTGGGTCCCGACATGGAAAGGATAGCAGACCTTTCCATTCAAGAGAAGATGTCGACACTGTCAATCCTTACAACATTAACAATCGACATCTAGAAAATATTGCAAAGTTGGACAGAATTCCAACATTAGCTGGCTATGACAACAGAAGAAATTGTCTAAGTCTGTGTACAGAAATGACCAACCATCCGACTTCACAATCCATAAAAGGATAAACAAAGAAATAACTACTTTAGACAGCCAAATATTTTTTGAGTACCTCCCTTGTTTCTTTGGGACGAAGAATAGTTTTTGTTCGTGGGGGAGATGTTGGAGGAGCTAGCCGACTAGCCGACTAAGTTGATCGACCGACTAATTAGAGATTAGGTTGGCCACCTAAGGTCATGTCGGTTGACAGAATCGATAGGTAGTTATTTGTAACTGTTTTGTAAATCATATATATTAGGATGTTGAGCCAGATGAGAACTCGGTTCAGTTCTGTGTATTGTATGGACTCTTCTATTATAATATAATCTGTTATTCTTACATCTGTGTTCTTTTCTCTTGTCTCTAATATGTCTATATGCTTTTAAATGTGTATTATTGGTAACCCTTTGTGATCTGTGAGATTACAACATGTAAACTAGGAGAAGATTCATCTCCCTCGCAATTGTCCTTCATCTTGTAGTTCTCAGATGCAAGTGAATTCTTTCCATCCTCCCATGGATCAGATGGTTGCAAGTGTACATGGATGTTGCAAAAATAAATTTTTTTATAATTCATGTTATTCACCTTATCCTCTTTCTGTACATATATTTTGGTGGCCTGCTCCTCCACCAAATTTTTTGGTCCACACCTGAGCGGTGTGGCCTTGTTTTCTTCTTCGTACTGTGGCTCAGGTGGTGACTGTAAATATGATTTTTGTACCTCTTTTGGATTTGATATGAAAGATGTATCACCACCCAAACATGAGCAAAAACCTTGAGCAGTGATTTGGAGATCACCCACCAAGAAAATTGAAGTGCATTCCTCTTCAACTTCTTCTCTTGTGCAACCACCTCGTGGTGATTTCCACTTCACCTCCTGGATATCTTTCTCCACTTCATTTATCTTCTTCTTCAAGGAACTTGAAGATTCTTCATCTTGATGGTCCCTGGAAACTCTGTTTAGAAAAAATCCAAACATTCGTTTACTGCTTGGACAAGAAGATGGCTTTGATGAATCTTTCTTCTTTCCTCCTCTTTTGGCTCTAGGAGGTAACCTTCCAGTCTCCACTTCCTTGCAAACTTCATCAACCAGGTGCGCAATATTTCTCATTTTTTACCCATAGTAGGGATCTCTTAATAGCTTATGTGTTTCCAGAGTATAGGAATCTCAAAAATATAATACCTCCCTTATCTCTTCTTTCAAGGAACAATATTCCATGAAATACTGAGAAGATTTATTAGAGTTCTTCTCATTGAACACTTGATTACTTACATTAGTAGATTCCTGTCAAATGGTTTCATCATAATATGGAGGAAAGAAATCATCACAATCATCTCTACATAATATATATGAGGTACTGCATGTGGTCTCTTCATAATCTTATTCTTCATACTGATCAATGTCCTCTTCTATCATTGGTAGCAACCTTATGGTTGCAACTTTGACTTACTGATCTGCAATGTTAGTCAACATAGAGCCTTCTTTCCATAGGAGTGGAGGAAACTGCTCTGATACCATTGTAATTTTCCCAAGTCTGATATGCAGACCTAAACACTAACTAATGCTGCAAAATTAAATAAAATTTCTGATATTAAATTACATCCACTCAGTGAATCTTCAGACTAGGTAATTCAAGGTGTTTTTGTTGGGAAAATTTGCAGACAAAGGAGTAGGCAGTGGGAAGAAACCAAAAGTAAGTACATAAAAATGAATTCCTTTCCCCTAACACATTTAGATCGGGGACCATTAAGCTTTTAGAGTCTGTTATGTAGAAGCCTACTCCCACGCTTTTGGGTCACCCAACTATGAAACTAAGGAAATTCCTTTCGTCCCTTTGACCAGGGGCTTGGAAAAAAGTGCAAGAGTGTTATCAGGCCTTCATATAGCACAATATATTATTTTGAACAGTTTCTAACAAATCTGAAGTTGTCTAGAGAGTTTAGGAAATAACTGAGAATTTTAGGCAATTTTGTTCTAGTGAGACCCTACGCAATGGAGGATCCCAAATGACTATATGGACCCAACTAAAATATGATATGGAGTTATGTATGGGAATTTGGGTCTATCATTGATACACAAAAACTTACAGAACTGGATTTGAGACAACAAAACTTATTTTATAGCAGAAATGGTAAAACTAGTCATTTAAAACTAGTATTCTAGCTATGGTGCAAAATAAAGCAGAGAATTCGTAACATATTGAATTCAGTACTATATATGAAGTATGACAGAGAATAATACCACTTCAATGATATAAAACCCTTCAAATCATTCCTACAACCTTTTCTTATTCCTTATTGCACTAGAATGATCAATTTCCCCCATTACAATGACAAAGCAAACTTTTTGTGTGAAATTAAGAAGGTAAACTTCAGGGACATAATTATTTAGACCTGATAAATACAAATCACATAGTCTATTAGCTGTTATACATTAGAGATCATTGGATATATTGACCATTACATAAGAAGACTCCAAAATGGTGGGCAGGAGGCCCAAAACTATACATAAAGAAGGCTGAGAGTGTAGGTGAAGCTTGGGATTCATTGGAGCTCGACCTAAACATGATGGAGGTTGCAAAATATGTCTCATAGGAATTCAATGGCAGAAATGAAGCGTTTCATACTCGCAAATAGAAGATAATATGAATGAAGGAGTGGGGAAGGGAAGGTTTGGGGCTCATATCCCAAAACTCTTAGGCACATCACTCAGAAAGGCATGCTCACATAAGCATAGATCAATTATCTCATCAACCAAACTCTGTGAATGAGCTTGAATTGTTCTTTAATAGAACTCTAGGTGACCTATTTAGCAAGTGGAGGAAATAGGTGACATGTGATAGAAAGTCAACACCTAAATCTCTAACCCTAGCCATGTCATGGGCCCTCCTTGAGAAAATTGGAATGTATGGGCCATGTGGAGATGTTTCCATGTCCCAGTCATCCATCTGACTTAGAAATTCACCCTCCTTAGTCAAATAGTTGCTACTTTTATCCCTTACAACTTTGATGCATTTTCCTACTTTTGAGACTGAGTCTCCAAAAGGAAACTTCGCTCTTCTTTGTCAAAACTTTCCTACTTTTGTTCTGACAACTATTCTGAGTCTCCATAAGGAAACTGCACCCTCCTTTTCCAAAACTTTCCTGCTTTTGTTATTACAACTTTTGTCATAGAGTTTCTACTTTCTTAATCTCCTCCCTTCGCAAGTTGGTTTGCCAATTGTGCTTGACATGGAAAGCTCAATTCCACATGTTATTTGTACAGTAAATATAAATCGTAAATAAATATTAAATACATGCTTCAATAATGTTTATTTAGCAACATTCTCCTAGATTAATTAATTAATGTCTTATAAATAATATTTGGACAAAATTCCATCGATAAAATAATTAATGGAACTTTGACCCAAATGTGTTAAACATAGTCCACACTTTTATGTTAAAAAAAATATGGGGATATGAAAATCCATTCCTCCTCCAAATACTAAGAAAGCTTATTTTGCATAGTTAACATTATGCATTCAATCACATTATGACATATAGAGATTACAAATATCAAGAAAGATGTGACGTTTTTAGATTGAACAAATCAATTAAGATGATATATTGTAATAATGTTGAGTGAGAGTCATGGTTAAATGCCTAATATATATTTAATTATTATAAAATAAAATATTTATTTAATATTGATAATTATGATATATTAACTTAATATAAATTTGTTTTAATAATTTTATACAATTATCATGTTATATATATTTAATTATTATAAAATAAAATATTTATTCAAAATTGATGATAGACTAACTTAATATAAAATTATTTTAATAACCTTATGCAATTATCATGCAAAATATTTAATAATTATATATAGCTTACTCAAATAATATATATTTACTGTGTATTTTAAAATAATTAAAAATACACATATAGGTATCACAACATTCAAAGACAATGTAGTCTTACTAGTACAAAACTTTGTACATATTAAGTTTTCCATTTCAAGTAAAGTTTCGCCTATGCATGGTCAAAGTTTCACAATTTCATTACAAATGTAATGCTACATGGTGCATACGTTTAAAATGAATGTTAGTATGAATGGTCTATAGAAAAAATCGTTATGGAAACTTCACATAAGAATGGTTATTCCAAATTTTACTCTAAAAAATTAATAAAGATTATAACTATAGGTTGTATTTTAAATGTTTTATATTTTTTAATTATTTAAGATTATTCATTCTTTTATGATTTTAATTTAAAATTTAATAAAGATTATTTTAATTTTATATATTAAAAATAAGAAAAATATTATTCATTAAAAATTACAAGTGAAAAAAAATATATTATAAAATAATAACATATCCACTCAAATTAGTGTTAAAATATTTACAATGACATAACACAAATTAGATAAATCTGAGATGTGTAACCCCTTCCGTGTTCATCCTAGACTTGACACCTGTCTTTAAAAAAAATTATAAAATAATATATGTCAACTCAAATTAAAGTTGAAACACATACAAAGACATATATAAGTGGATATGAATATTATGTTACATTTATTGATGACTATTGAATAAATACATGGATATAATTCTTGAAGACAACGAGTGAAGTGTTCAGGAAATTCAAGGAATTCAAAGCCTTGATAGAGAACCATTCAGAAAGAAGAATCAAGACACCCAGAATAGATAATGGTGGAGAATATACTTCAAAAGAATTTGAAGCCATCTGAAAAGAAGATGGAATCAAGAGGGAAATAATCGCTCCCTACAATTCCCAACAGAATGGTGTTTCGAAAATAAAGAATAGAACCATTATGGAAGCAGTGAAAACAATGATTCACGATCAAGACGTTCCCATGCATCTATGGTATGAAGCAACAATAACAGTTGTGTATGTGCAGAACATATTATCTCACAGTGCCATTGGATTCAAGACTCCTGAAGAAATGTATACAGGAAAGAAACTTGAAGTGAGCCATCTCAATATATTTGGTTGTCCAGTATATGTACACATTCCAAAAGAGAAGAGAACCAAGTTGGATCCTTTCGGAAAGAAGGGAATATTTTTTGGATACTATTAAGTATCCAAAGCCTTCAGGATATACATTTCAGGATTCCATCACATAGAGATTAGTAGGGAAGTAACATTTGACAAATAAAGAACTCTTAATAAATACATAAAGCGTCAACTTGAAGAAGTACATGAAGATGATGTAACTTCCATAAAAGTAGAGGTTGAACCCTCTCTTGAAATAGCAGCATCAAAAGATCATGATATGCTAGAACCTCAAGAACCCCCTACTATGGATCTATCTCGAAAGATAAAACCTGATTGGGTAAGAGAAATCATACAAGAAGTAGAGAAGTATGGAGCTCCATAAGGCTCCACAAGAACAAGAAAGGTATCAATGTCATTCTCCAACTATGTAGCTTTGATGTGTGATCAATCTTGTAGATCAAGAACCTACTAGTTACGAGGAAGCTGCACAAAAGAAAGAATGGGTAGACGAAATGACAGAAGAATACCAATCAATAATGAAGAATGATATTTGGGATATAGTACCCAAACCAGAAAGAACAAGTGTGGTATCTTCCAAGTGGATCTACAAGATAAAATATGTTGCTGATGGAAGTATCAAAAAATACAAGGAAATATTTGTGGCTAGAGGATTCTCTCAGAAAGAGGGAATTGATTATGGAGAGACATTTGCGCCAGTAGCAAGGTACACTTCCATTAGAACCATCATGACACTTGCTTCCATGATGAAGTGTAATATACACCAGATGGATGTAAAGACAACCTTCCTGAATGGTATGATTGAGGAAGAATTATATATTGAACAACCACAAGGATTTGAAGTCAAAGATAGAGTGAATCATGTATGTAAGTTGAAAATGGATATCTATGGACTAAAGCAAGCTCCTAGAGTTGGGTATGAAGAATAGATAGCTTCTTGACAAGCTTGGGATTTACCAAAAGTAAAGTTGATCCTAACCTTTACCTTAAGGTTATGGATGATGAACTTGTCATATTATTCTTCTATGTAGATGATCTATTTCTAACAGGAAATGAGAAACAAATTGCAGAAAGAAAGAAGATGCTAGCTGAAGAATTTGAGATGAAATATCTTGGATTGATGCACTATTTTCTCAGGCTGGAAGTGTGGCATATATTAGAAGGAATCTTTCTAAAACAGGGAAAGTATGCACTGGGAATCTTAAAAATATTTGATATGTTGGATACCAACTTGAAGCTATTATATGATGAATCACCAGAGTTAGTGGATGTGACTCAATACAAACAAATTATTGGGTCATTAATGTATCTGATGAATACTAGGCCAAATATATGCTTTTCTGTGAACACCCTGAGTCAGTATCTAGTTAAACCTAGATGGGTTCACCTGATAGTTGAAAAGCATGTGATGAGGTACCTAAAAGGTATGTTAGACTTTAGACTATACTATGATAGAGATCATGACTACAGACTGTATGGATATACCAATTCATATTGGGAAGGAAGTTTTGTAGAAAGGAAGAGCACCACATGTGGATGTTATTGTCTGGGATCCGCCATGATATCATGGTTTTAAAGAAAGAAACAATCCAGTGTTTCTCTCAGCACGACTTAAGCAAAGTACATAGCAGCTTTCTCCACTAGTTTTGAAGCCATATGGATTCAAAAGCTGATGTCAGGTATATTTGACATGGAGTTGGATACCACAACGATTCTATGTGACAACCAGAGTTGTATAAAGATGACATAGAATCCTGTGTTCCATGATAAATCAAAGCACATAGAAATATGATATTTTTACATAAGGGATGTGGTACAAAAGGGAGATATACAACTTCAGTATCTAAGTATCGATGAGCAAGTTGCCGATGTGCTAAACAAGCCCCTATCTCAAGTAAAGTTTGAATAGTTATGTGAAAATATTGGTGTATTCCGAAAATACTTTCCTTGCAAGGAGGAACAATGATGACGATACATATATTCCTTGCAAGAAGGAACAATGATGATACGAACCCTCCTCGAAAATAGGGAGCATGTTGATGATACGAACCTCCCTAAAAAGGGGGAGCGATGATGAGACTGTCATTGATAATGGGATGGAAGTGATGTTCCAGTACCAAAGAGGCCAAGTGCACTTGCAAATGCTAATGAAGTCCGGAATTCACTTGTGGAAAATAGTATCCTCTTTTGAGGATGGTATTGCAGATATTAACACTCTCTTAATGATAGTGGTCCTAGCTCTTACTAGCTGAGGATGGTCCTACAAATGGTAGTATCTCATGGAGAGTATTCCTACATTCAGTTGTAGATGCCGTAGAAAATAACACTCGCTTGGGAGTGGTCCTAGCTTTAACAAGTTGAGGATGGTCTACAATGATTCCTTACAAATGACATGTCCTACATTCATCCGCGGACGATATATGCATTCAGTTGCAGATGATACTCTCGCATGGAGAGTATTCCTACATTTACTTGTAGATGGCATAGAAAATAACACTCACTTGGGAGTGGTCCTAGATATAACAAGATGAGGATAGTCTACGATGATTACTTGTAGACGATAGGTCCTGAATTCATTTGTAGACGAGATCTACATTATATTTTAAATGATGTGGTTTGACATTCATTTGCAGATGAAACAATTGGTCAATACTATGGACCCTCCTAATCAAGGGGGAGTAGGTTGATGAGGATTGCATGATCCTTGGACCTATGTACTAAAGTGATAGGGATTGATCATCCCTCAAAGAGATCATGTGTACTACAGGTAGTGTTGGAGAAAAGGATCAAGAATATTGAAGTATTGCTGCAAAGGATCGAGAAGATCGAAGTTCTATTGCAAAGGATCGAGAAGATCAAAGTGCTGCTGCAAAGGATCAAGAAGATTGAAGTGTTGATACAAAGGATCAAGTGATATAGTGCTGCAGAAGATGAAGACTCAGTGATGTAGAAGATGATGTTCCAGTACTAAATATATTGAAGATATTCTAGTAACTATTCTAGTTGCTGATGATTGTTGAAAATTTCCTATGACGTATGGATGTATTACCTTGATACTGTTGAAGATTATCTCTCTAGTTACTCCTATAGGTGTTGATGTTGTTGTTAGTGGAATACCCTTCTTGTTAAGGGGGAGTCTTGAAATATTGTAACTTTGAAGAATATTCTAAATGTATTTTACTGATGTAACCCAAGGGAGATGTCTAATTCCTCTGTCAGGATGTTACTATTGTATTTGTTCATCATAGAGTCATGATGTATAACCTCCATTTTAATTAAGGTCAATAGTACCCCAATGAATATAATATAATATTGTTTTGAGTCTTCCTAGGTGAAATCAGCCTAGTTAGTTTAGTGGGGCTGACTTATTAGGGTAAAATTCAAGTGATAGAAAGAGTATAAATAGAGGAACTATATTTCTCATTTGAACACACTCACTCACTTGTGTATAACACGTAGGAGAGGGAGAGAGACATACCAGCAAGGAGGAGGATCACCTATTTTGGGTTTCTATATTATACATCTATATAGAGGAAGTTTTGTTGGGTTTTCTTCCCCTTTAGGGTTTCCTAGGATAAATATATGTCTATCTTGAGATTGTGTTTATTTCAGTGATTCTACATATGTTGTTGTGGATTTGGATTAAACACTAATGATATCTAGCTAAGCATATGGAATCTTGACACTTTAGAGTTGTCCCTTGTACAAAAAAACATTGTTGAATGCCATTAGTGGGTTGATCCCTTGGATGATTAATTAATGACATTTTAACTTGATCAATCTAAGTCTATACTTCCTTCCCAAGTCCCATTTCATATTCAAATATATTCATGTAGGAAGAACATTTTGAGATGCGTGGTTGATGAGGGAGCTTTGACCTATACCATGTCTTTGTCATGTTGAAATATTTAGGTTGTTCTAAGCTTGTCCCTTCATTCAAGTTATTAACATCATTTGTTGCTCAATATTTTAAACCATACATAATTATCTCTTCCCTTCTAGTTGAATTGAGGGGTTTTATCACCCAATAATTTTCCTATGGTTGTGGTAGGAGAATCATTGGGGTAACCATTCCAAACTAATATTTAGACTGTATTCTAGCCTATACAATCAAAGAGGGCTCTCTCTTTGTCAAAGGGCCATTCACATATACATTTGGCTTTAAACAAGCATTCTAAAGGCTAGATTTCTGAGGGGAAGGGTTGTTTGGATTTTAAAGAGAGTAAGACAGATAGATATTAAATACCATTTGGAAATGGAGTAAAAAACTGAAACATTCAAGGACTTACAAAAAATAATGACCAGTGATAACCTTCATAGTATTAGGCAAAATAAGTGTTAGTATTCAACAAAATATATTTGAGAGATGGTAGGGGAAATGCGAAGAAGCCTAATGAGACAGGAGGCACCTATATGTGGATGAATCTCCTGAAACAACTTTAGCAAAAACAACAGTAAAGGCTGATAACTGAAGTGGAGCATCTAACATAGGATGAATTCCAAGACATTTACCATAAACACATAACAAACATGTTATGATGCAGGGACCACTAAACAACGAATGAATTCTTTGCATACAACTAGAAACGTGTTAGCAGAAGCTACACATACATGAAAATGAAGCATACCGGGTAACACAGACTAAACATTGAACACCATGATGAATCTCAGACACTCATGAAATACTGTGCATTAATACTTCCAAGAAAGTTGCAAAGTTACAAAACCAAGCACAGAGGCTTCAAAATATGAATGTCGAACCCCTTGTTCCTCTCTTGAGGCTATATTTATAGAGTACTAAGATGCCGAGACCAACCTCAAAAAAAAGGCAAAATCATTAATGACATGGGAATCAAACCCACACACATAAAATCCTAACAAATTCTAATCTTTCATATTCACCTTGATCACAAAACAAATCAGGAAAGAACGTTGGGATGTGTGTGGTGGATCAAAAAGGAAAATTTGACACATGGGACTCATGCCTTCTTGATGAAAATGACTATTTAGAGGATCTTTGAGCGACCTGCAACAATTTAATTCATCCATGCATCTTCAACCAATGAAATTGTTTTGGACAGTTGATCTTTTAGCCAAAACAAGGATATGGAAGCACGTGTCTGAACTTGCCTATGGATATAAAATTCTGTTGGATTTTAAACCATTAACTTCCATGCACTCTGGAGCAGAATTTTTTTAAGTCGTCGATCAATTTTGCAAAAGATGTGGTAAGGACGCATGTTCTGGATTTGCATGCTGATATCTGAAAAGTTTGTTTGTCTGTGATGTTTATATTAGCAGAATTTATACCCATTGTAGATTCATTTCTCCTCCAGATATCCATCGTTCAACACTGCAGTGCGTACCAAATTTCGTAGATTTGAAAAGTTTGTTTGTCTGTGTTAGTTCTATCAGTGGAATCCACCTCCGTCTTGGATATTTATCGGTCATTGATTAGGGTTGTTGAAAGATGCGGGGTCTACCAAATTCCGCTGATTTCAAAAGTTACTTTTTTCTGTGCATGTTGCATCAACGGAATGGATATCAGTCGTATATATTTGTCCTGGTGCCCATCCGATGGTCAATTTTCCCCGCATGTTAACCCCTTTCTGCTGATAATGTCATTTCTTCTGACCCTACATGTTCCCCCAGCGAAATCATTCTGGACCGTGGATCTGAAATCCACCTTGATCTCCACCATTAAATTTTTCTGGGCCTACCATATTTCGCATATCGGGAAATCTACTTATCCCATGTGCATGTTTCTCTTTTCCTCATCGTCGATCTTAGATAGAAACTTTCCCAGCCATTGATATAAGATCAAGCCACGGGATGCAGAAAATGAAAAGAAGGATTTCTTCTTTCACGATGCTCAATTTTGATTTTTTCGATTCCACCTTTCCGCCCCCTTCCGGGCCATTGATCTATGTGGAAGCTCTCTTAATTGTCGATCTCATAGGTTGGCGGAATGTGGAAAGCAGGATTCCAACTTTCCATGACCAGATTCTCTATATTTTTGGTCCTTTCCTAACCGTTGATCTGAGATTAAAAATGCAGAAGCATTCTGAACCATTGATCTATGATCAAAGTGGGGATGTGTTAAGGGTTGGAGGAAAGTGGAAAGCAGGATTTCAACTTTTTATGGCCAAATTTTCTCCTTTTCTGCTTCTACCTTTTTTTTGGACTGTTGAATTATCTCGACACATTCCTTGATTGTCAGATCTTAGACTGCAGAAAGCAGAATTCGGGTTTACCAACTTTCACAACCGAATATTTTCCTTTTCTACTCCCACCTTTTTCCTAGACTATTGATTTATCCCGAAGTAATCCTTAACCGTTGATCTGGGATCAGATGTCGATCTCCTCTTGTATTTGAAATTTCTTCTACAGGATTCTTCCAGAGCACCAGATCACTTTGCAGCTCGGATCTCTACTGTCCATTATCGCCAAGACCTATCCTTGGTTGGATTTTTCATACCAGGCTCATTTCCAAGGTCGTGCCTAAGGATTTTTTACTGTTTTCTTCATTTTCGACCAGGAACAGATTCTTCAGAACCTGCTCACCACTTACTTAGGTTATATGACATGGGAAATTTTTCAAACTTACCCATCATTTTCATTGGATTATCCTTTTGCAGAGGAATTAGTGTGGGAATATTTGTAAAAATATTCAAATTTTAGCAGAGGTGCTAACAACAACTCCAACTCGGGGATGCTATCCTCCTTACGAGGTATCAAATAACCTCGTAGACCAAGTCCCTGATCCATTGGGTTGGTACCAAGCTTACCTGAAATCCTCAACATGCTCTAAAAACAAAAACTGAACTGATATTGAAAATAAACTGAAACATTGCTAAAACAAATGCTTGCCATGTCAACCTTATTCATACCTACCTACCCTAATTACTGAGCATCAATTCCCAATCAAGTAAATTCTGACTTCTAATGAATCCAACCAAGAAATTGATCTAATGATTGAGCTTCTTCATCATGCTTGATCCAAATCAGAAAGGGAGAAATTAATGGTAAAAGGTTATGATAGCAGACCTAATATTTACTACACACACATAACCCACCATTCCCACTGTAAATATTCTCCACATATTTAGCGACTGGATCATGACAACCTTCAAATTTTTCTTTTATCTGTTTGCGATGAAAACGCTGCTCCAACTGTAACTCCTCTAGCACCCTGCCAAACTACTCTTTAAAGGAATCTTGAAGAACGTGTTCATAATAATTTGCAAATGAGACATCCACTTCTTCATCTAAAATCTTAGGATTAAAAACCCGATTCCTTCGAAGTGTTTCAAAGGGAATATCATTGTGTTTTTCAATAGAATCAAGAAAAATAATTTTTGAATATGAAAAACATAAAGAAACATCCCATTTAGAATCCTCCTCCTCTTCTTGGTGATCCAATCTATTATTGCAGACTATTGTTTCTTGAGGTGCATTATCCAAGTAGCCATCCTTACATTGATCATATATAGGCAAGCTGAAATCTTCTTTAAAAACATCACTAATTTGTTTTTTAACATGTTGATTGAAATCTTCATAAAGGAAATTAGTATTACCCTCTTCATGTACATCACTAGGATGACCATATTCCTGCTCATCATATACAGGTGGACTAAAATATTCTTTAAAACCACCACTAACAGAGTTTGGAACAAGCTGATCTCATTCTTCATAAAAAAAATTACATATTTAAAGAAATTGTTGATGCAAAAGGGATATTTCTGATTGAACAGGGAAGCCTTCTCTTGTAACAAAATTTCAGAAGTTGACTGATATGAGGGACAATATAATTGATAGTCCCAACTTCCTTCTTGGTCACACAAAGATTGACAAGACTGCTACAAACTATTGTTACCTTCAAGGAAAGAAATGCAATTGGCTGAATCCAAGCATTAGCTTATGTCAATTTCAGTCAAGGAAGACAATACCAACTATTGGGAATTTTATTGAATATCATGGAAATTGTTTTGTCTTTCTTTTTGAAATGAGTATTCATGTAAAATTTCTAAAATCTCTTCATCCATATACTAATCATCACCATATATGTCTTTCAAATTTTTAATGAACCCTTTATCATGTGTGCAACAATCTTGAATTAGCAGTAAAGAAGGATATTGATCTTTAAAGTGTTCATGAAATACTATATGAAACTTTCTAAGGGAATATAAAATCCTTGATGGAAATCCCTCATACCATGACCTTGCATTTCCTTCTAAACTGACCATGAAAATTTTCATTAAAGAATCCTCATGCAATTCAACTCCCAGCTTATGTATATGCTTATGAAATCTAAACAAATGAATGGCAGCATCGTCACCCTTTAAATCTTTGAATCTTGGAAGATATGCTTGCCAATCTACATTAGGTATTCGATTTGGAAAACCAGGAATGTGAGCACGATTCATAGGAGCATACCTTACAACTATATAATTCATCTTGATGAAGAAGAAACTGGATCAACTCCTCACACTTTGCAACCCTTTGATATTGGAGCTTCCATAGAACATTATGAAGACTAGATTCTTTGCATATGGAGTCACTAGGTGAAATATGCACGATCTTCTTGATGTTTGACTGTTGTTAACCATCAATAATAAAATTTTCAACTTTGTAGCTCATACCCGGAGAATATTTGAACCCTCATTCCCCAGTATGGTCATCATTATTTCCCAGTGGAGTCACCTTACAAAAAATTTGAATGGAGTCGCCAAAACATGTACAACCATCATGTGTCTATGAACAACTACTCAACCAGGTCATAGAACTAGAACAATGTCATTTCCTCGAGGAGATAATAGCAATTAGTCGCCGACAACGACACCAAGATGTTATCACCCAATAATTTTCCTATGGTTGTGGTAGGAGAATCACTGGGGTAACCATTTCAAACCAATATTTAGACTATATTCTAGCCTATGCAATCAGAGAGGGCTCTCTATTTGTCACAGGGTCATTTACATATGCATTTGTCTTTAAATAAGCATTCATAAGGCTAGATTTTTTAGGGCAAGGGTTGTTTGGATTTTAAAGAGTGTAAGACACACATATATTAAATACCATTGGGAAATGGATTCAAAACTTGAAACATTCAAGGACTTACAACAAATAATGACTAGTGATAACCTTTGTAGTCTGAGGAAAAATAGGTGTTAGTATTCCGCAAAATATCTTTGAGAGATGGCAGGGGGAAACGAGAAGAATCCAAATGAGACAGGAGGCACCTATATGTGGATGAATCTCCTGAAACACCTTTAGAAGAAGCAATAGTAAAGGCTGATAAATAAAGTGGAGCATCTAACAGAGGATGAATTCCAAGACATTTACCATAAACACATAACAAACACGTTATTGGATGCAAGGAGTGGTAAACAGAGAACGAGTTCCTTGCATACAACTAGAAACTCGTTAGAAAAAGCTACACATACATGAAAATGAAGCATACAGGGGAACACATAATGAACATTAAACACCATGATGAATATTAGACACTCAGAAAGTACTTTGCATTAATACTTCCAAGAAAGTTGCATAGCTACAAGACCAAGCACAGAGGCTTCAAAATATGAATGTTGAACCCCTTGTTCCTCTCTTGAGGCTATATTTATAGAGTACTAAGATCCCAAGACCAACCTCGAAACAAAGACAAAATCAGTTCTGATACAGGAATCAAACCCACACATAAAATCCTAACAAATTTTGATCTAGCAGATTCGCCGTGATCACAAAACAATTCAGGAAATCACGCTGGGATGTGCGTGGTGGGTCAAAAAGGAAAATTTGACACCTGGGACTCAATCCTGCTTGATGAAAACAATTGTTTAGAGGATCTTCGAGTGGCCTGCAACAGTTTCATTCATCCCTGCATCTTCAACCAGCAAAATTGTTTTGGGTCGTTGATCTTTTAGCTAAAACAAGGATATGGAAGCACATGTCTGAACCTTTCTACAGATATAAAACTCCACTAGATTTTAAACCATTAACTTCGCTACACTTTCCCGTAGTGGAATTTTTAATTCGTCGATCAATTTTGCTAGAGCTGTCGTGTGGATGCGTGTTCTTGATTTGCATGCCGATATAAAAATTTTGTAGATATGAAAAGTATGTTTTTTCGTGCCATTTCTATCAAAATTGATATCCGACGTAGATTCATTTTTCCTCGAGATATCCACCGTTTAACACTGCAGGGCATACCAAATCCCGCAAATTTGAAAATTTTGTTTGTTTGTGCTAGTTTTATCAGCGGAATCCACCTCCACTGTGGATCTTTTTCAGTCATTGATATCTGCCGGTGAAATCTATGGGGTCTACCAAATTCCGTTGATTTCAATAGTTACTTTCTCCGTGCATGTTGCATCAACTAAATGGATATTAGTCATAGATATTCATCCTGGTGCCCATCCAATAGTAAATTTTTCCCACAGGTTAACCCCTTTCCGCCGATAATGAAATTTCTTCTGACCCTGTATCTCCCCCCAACAAAATCATTCTGGACCATGGATCTAAAATCCACCTCGATCTCCACCGTCAAAGTTTCTTGGGCCTACCAAATTTCGCATATCGGGAAATTTACTTATCCAATGTGTATGTTTCTCTTTTCCACACCGTCGATCTTAGATAGAATCTTTCCCACCTATTGACCTAAGATCAAATTGCGGACTAAGGAAAGCAGAAATCAGGATTTCTGCTTTCACAATGCTCAGTTTTGATTTTTTTGATTCCTCCTTTTCGCTCCCTTCGGGTTGTTGATCTGTGTGGAAGCTCTGAACTGTCGATCTCATGGGTTGGAGGAAAGAGAAAAGCAGGCTTCCAACTTTCCATGAAAGAATTCTATGTATTTTCGCTCCCTCCTTTTTGCTCCTTTCCAAGTCGTTGATCTGAGATTAAAAATGTGGAAGCGTTCTGAACCATTGATCTATGATCGAAGTGAGGGCACGTTATGGGATGACAAAAAGCGGAAAGTGGGATTTCAACTTTTTATGGTCGAATTTTCTCCTTTTTCACTTCTGCTTTTTTCCTGGACCATTGATTTATCCCAGCGCCATCCTTGACTGTCAGATCTTGGACTGTGGAAAGCGAAATTCAGGTTTACCAACTTTCACAACCAAATCTTTTCCTTTTTTTCTTCCGCCTTTTTCCTGGACCGTTGATTTATCCCAGAGTCATCCTTGACCATTGATCTAGTATCGGATGTGGATATCCTCTTGCCTTTGACATTTCTTTTGCAATATTCTTTCGAACATCAAATTACTTTCCGGCTCAGATCTCTACCATCCATTCTCTCTAAGACTTATCCTTTATTGGATTTTTCATACTAGGCTCATTTCCAAGGTCGTGCCTAAGTATTTTTTACTATTTTCTTCACTTTCAACCAATAACAAATCCTTCAGAACCTGCTCAGCTTTTACTCGGGTTATTTTTTGACCTTACCCATCATTTTCGCTAGCGTATCCTTTTGCAGAGGAATTCGTGTGGGCGTATTTGTAAAAATCTTCAAATTTTAGCACAGGTGCTAACAGGGTGTAAGAATATTCTCAATTGAAGTAGAAGTAGTGGATACTCCTATAGACCATAATTTCATCTTAGGATAAAGTTGATGTATGTAATTATTGGATTCATGTATTTATTTTTTTGTGTGATCAAATTCCCACATGAGTGGAAGATAGTCACCATTGACCAACTATCCTATTATGTACTTACTTCTAGTTCTATAATTGGAACAAGCATTCCATTTGTGGGTGATTTTGTTTTCATTTAAATTAATTGATGCAAGGATTCTTCAAGACTCATCCATAATGGGTATTTTCATCTCCCTCCATTGATTTTTTACATAGATTCTTCCCTTGTATATGTGATCTCATTAGTCACCTTAAATTCTACGGTTCCATTTCAAATGGTGCATATTGATGTGATTTCGATGCGATTGTGCTTAAATTTTCTACGATGTCTTATTTTGTAAAGGATCTATGGGTTGAGATACATTTTTTTGGATTTTGAAGTTTCAAACTGAATATGTAGGTTTGATCATGCACTTATGTGTGGTTTAATCCACTTATCAAGATATTCAAAGGACCTAAACAAGCCTTGATCAATATCTACCCTTTTGGGAGGTTTATGGTTAGTTATATTCACCTATATTGACCCTCAAACCTCCTAGATCCAAATATTTCTTAGGCATGTTGTTCCTTTAGCCAAGGTTATCATGGAGGCGTTGACTAGTCCAAAATCACCATGGCATCATAAATATTATTTCCTCCCAATGTTGGATAAAATGGAGTTTGAAGGGAAGGATGTCATCTTATTTGGAGGTGTTGAATGATACCATAATCCTATCCCTTCAAAGGATTTGTATGAAGAAGGAAACATGGTGAACATTTAAAAGCATACACCAATTGATATCTTCATTAAAATCAACATCATTGAAAAAATCACGATTGGAACTATCTGTTCTCTTGAGAAGGTTCAAATTTGTAAGCTCCATTTAAAGAGTTTTCTAATGTGTTTGCTTGGTCATATAAAGAAATTCTAGGAAATATCCCTAGATTGTCAAGAATGAAATTAAAACTTATGATAACACCAATCTTTTTTGATAAGGCTACAACTTATCAATCCAAGAAAGGTTATTTCCATAAAATTTGAATTAGAAAAGTTGCTAAAACATGGTTTGTATATGTTTAGTTCCCCTGGTTCAGTGGGTTTCCAACCTAGTTCCTATAGGTAAATAATAGGGGATGATTCTAATATATACTATTTGTAGGGATTTGAATAAGGCATGTACTAAAGGTAATTATTCTATGTCATTCATTGATCATATTATCTATTAATGTGCTAGAAATTAAATTTTCTATTTTATGGATGATTTTTTTAGTAACAATTACGATTCAAATTAATAAAGAAGATCAACATAAGAGAAATTTAATTTGTCCTTTAGGCATATTTTCATATTGGAAACTAGCTCTTAATCTTAAAAATTTTGGAACTACATTTGAACAATCCATTTCATATTCCTTTCAAGATATCAAGAAAATTATAGAGGCATATATAGATGATTTGACTACTCGATCTAAGAAAAGAGTTCAAGATCCATCTCATCTACTAGCTATGTTAAAAATATGTAGGTTTTAAAATATCCATTTCAATCGTCTTAAATACATATTTGTGTTAATTCTAAGAGACTACTTGGATTCATTGTTTCCCAGAAAGGGATTATGGTGGATTGTTTAAAGGTTGAGGTAATACTTCAGAGTCTTCAAGAAAAGTCAACTTATTGTGAACATTCAACATAAATTATGCATTAGAGGAAATTTCAACTCAAAATGGGCCTCCTAAAATGAACTAATAAAATAATAGTTAAAATAATAAAATAATATTTATTAATTTTGGAGGAAAAAAAGAAAAAAACTACTTTTTCGTTTGTATTTTTGACATATCTCCCTGTGTTTTTACTTAAATTTCAATTGGGAGAGCTCGTTGGATGCGGAATTAAATTCAGCATCCAACGAGTACCCACTCGGCATACTTTTGACGGACCCCACTACCCCAAAAACAAGAAACATCATTCCATTTTTTCAAGTATTTCTTGTTTTTGGGGTAGCGGGGTCCATCAAAAGTATGCCAAGTGGGTACTCGTTGGATGCGGAATTTAATTCTGCATCCAATGAGCTCTGTCGATCGAAATTTGAGTAAAAACACAAGGAGATATGTCAAAAATACAAACAAAAAAAGTAGTTTTTTTTAATGATACCTATCCCCAAATTTATATTAAAAAAGTGTTTAAGACCTATACGGTATTTCAAATTTAAAGCAATTTCATTGGCTAACACGTGATGACATGGAATTTGAATAAAAGCTAAAAGGCCCATTTTGAGTTGAAATTTCCTCTAATGTGATATTTCAAAGTTTTTCATGTTTCTTTTGAAAAAAGGAGTGGCATTTACATGGGGTGATCAAGAACAATGTTATTTTGAGTCTTCGAGAAAAATCTTATGTCAGTCCCACTACTAAGTCCTCCTGAATAAAATTGGGATTTCTTGTTATATCTTGTAACGCTTGAATCAACTATTGGTATGGTATTGGTTTAGAACTATGAATTATACTAAGAGAATTTGATTTATTATATTAGTAAATAGGTTGATAGATCATAATTAACTTATTCTCATATTGAAAATTTAATATTGGTGATAGTTCATGCCATCCAATCTCTTCATTGTCATCTATTTATTCAAGAAGAGATAGTTATTACAAATTATAACACCATGGAAGATGTTAATACATAAATATTATCACATTACATTTATTGGTTATCTGGTACATTAATTGTAATTATATGGTCATATAGAACCTTAATTGTACCCTTTGTCTCCTATTTATACCACAGATGTTGATGTATTTGTAACTTCGAACTGTATTCACTTGTATTTTTCATATATTGTATTTCATTGGTCCCTAATGTTCCTATCGAGAGAATAATTAATGTAATAAAGTTATGTAAAGTCATAGAGGTTAACCCTCCTTGTTGATCGGGGGGAAAAGTCCCCGCAGTTGTGGGGAACTAGGGTTATTAGACTCTCCTAGAGAAGTCGACCCTGGTAAGTAATTGTCAAGTCAGAAACTAGTATAAATAGAGAGTGAGCCTCTCTATTTGATACACACACTCACCCAGCTATAGCACATAGGTGAGAGAAGAGGAGCTCACACAAGTGAGAGAGAGAGAATAACTGTTGGAGATCATCTTTTTGTCTTTGGGTTTTACTACTGCCATTGGTGCTCATTCTATCTCTAAGGAAGTTGTGGGGTTTTCTCCTTTATGGTTTCCCCAAGGAAAATCTTTGTGTCTATTATCTCTTGTGATTGATTGCTGTTCATGTTATTCTCTCAGATAAGATCCTAAGATCATATTGCTTAAATGATAAAAATCTAACATGGTATCAGAGCTAACCTGAGAACAAAACATTGTGCAGCTATAGAATTTAGGGATTCTTACCTTTTGGTTTTCTCTCCACAGATCATCAACAAAAGGAGTCTAGGATAACTCTCCATTGAAGGGCACATCTTTCTGTCGAACAAAAAATTGATTCTGGGTATTTTCAGTTTTTGACCTGTCACTACTGTAGGAAATTAGGGATTTTTATAGAAGAGTCATTTTTGAGTGAGCCCAGCATAGGATTTCCCTCCTCATAAAAATCGAATTTTAGAGACCAAGATCAAAATTTTGGTTGGGTAAAACTCCGGGAAAGTCAAACCGTAATTTGACCCTGGACCAAGAAAACCCTAAAATACTCAAACTAGTAGTTTTGGTCCATTCGCTCTATCTAGAGATTGGAGAAGGATCAAAAGTCGAAATGTTTACAGGATGAAGACAAATTCATGGTAAGCACTGTGTAAAAATTCAGCAACATATTCGCTATATTCTGGGAGATATGATTCCTCCAAATCAGGGTTCCAGCCTCTACTAGGACTCATCCCTAAACAGGACACCTTGGGACAATTTATATATCTTGGGCTACCAAGGTCTAAACAAAATTTTGCAAGATGTTCCAGATAGGACACAGACTTTACTTTATGTGGTAAAATTTTCAGACCCCGATGTTGAAACAGTGACATGTGACAGTCTGTACAATTTTGCTATGCGGAACAATCTTGAAATGAGTCACATTGGGAAAACACTCATAAGTCTCAGTTGGTGAAACCAATTCTACTAAAACATATGGTGTTGGAAAGAGGATAGAAGATCATACCTCATTAAGAAGTTTTAGACACAAAGGAGAATTACTTTTCGATATATTTTAGAAACAATATCAGTCAATTCTGCAGAAGAAATTGAAGAAAACTAGAGCATAAGATATTTTGTAGTTTTGATCACAGTTTTGGGAAAATGAGTATGCTGCTTAGCTTGCCTTCAGGAGGCACAGCTTTCTATCCAATCATATCTGAAATATTCCAAGTTTTTAAGATTAGGGTTTCTCTAACAAACCCTAGATAAGCCATATCTGGAACCAGGACGAACACCTCAAATCGGTAATATCTAATCTTTTGCTATTTACATTTGAGGTTCTCATTTCAAAATGACATATCACACCAGCTTGATGACAATCTTGGTGAAGCTGAAAAATTTCGAGCATGGAAGCATAGGATTTCACTGGTTCTTGAAGAAAATGAATTGGACACTTACATAAGTGGAGAGGTTCTAGTTCCAGAGGGAGATGAGGCTAAAGCCTTACACAAGAATAACTTGGTAAAGGCTATGAAGATCATTATTGATTCAATCAAGGATCACCTTATATCACAGGTGTCTCCCCTAAATACACCTAAAGAGATTTTTTGATTCCTTGAACAAGCTATTTGAAGGGAAGAATATAAATTGGAAGAAGTATAGGAACTCCATGATCCTTGAAGAAATTGACTTAGATCAGTATTTAAGTAAAGAAGTTATAAGAGCCAGAGGGAGATAAGGCTAAGGATAGAGCCAAGAGAATCATTTCATATTCTATTAAATATCATCTCATCCCTCATGTGTCATCCTTGAAGACACCAAAAGGAAGTGTTCGATGATATGACGAAGAAATAGAAGAAGAATAAGATATTGTTATAACCACCCTGAATGGCCTCCCAGGATCATGGGATTAATTCATTCGAGGAATGTGTGCTAGAAGGAAGTGATTACCTTCAGTAGACTTTGGGAAGAGTGCACACAAGAAGAAGCTCAACTCATAATAAGAGAAGAGAAGATGGGAGCAACTGAAGGTCAATCTCTCACGATTGAAAGAAGATCCCTCAAGCGATGAGGAATATGAAGAACTCAATTCTTAAAGAACCTCTAATCCATCTTAGAATTTGGATAAGAAATGATGTTGTTATGAATGAAGAAGATGATGAAGCTGAAAGAAGGAGTCTACCCACGAAACAAATAAATATAAGTTTTCAATCGTCATTTCATGATATTATTTGGTTATGCATTTGTTTAGATTCAGTTGATGTGTTATGCATGATAGAAAGTTTGCATTAATGACAATATACTACTAATATGCATGTGATGGGTAAGTATCTCATGGTGATATACAACTCTCCATTGGTACTTATCTAGAATGAAACCTATTTGCTAACATATTGGATTAGTGCACAATCTGAATGATGTCTTGGTAGAGATGGAAGGCATCTAGAAAGTTTCCGTGAGATATGGATAAATGTTGTATTGGCTAAAATAGTTGCATGATTATATCTTTATGCATAAGAATTTGTCATTATGAATATTCCTTATGAAATTTTTCTAACCATACAACTAATGCATTTGACGTGTAGGAAATATTGTGTACAATCATCTACAAGAAAAGAAGGATGAGACTTGTTCCGAAGAACACGTGATGAGAGTTCAATAAATAATCCAAAATGAAGAATAATATGACGAGAATTCAAGAGGACTCAGACACACTCTAGTTATGTGACACTATTGAGTGACATCATTGATGCAGAGCCTTCTAGCTATGAAGAAGTAGCTAAGAAGAAAGGGAAGGAGAGTACCAGTTCAAGAAGAATGATGTCTAGGATGTGGTACCGAGACCTGAAGGGAAGTTTGTAGTATCTTCCATATGGATCTACAAGATCCAGCATGCAGTAGATGGAAACATCGTGGGATACAAGGAAATATTCGTAGCATGAGGCTTCTCACCGAAAGAAGGCATAGACTATGAAGAGACATTTGCAGCCACTAGGAGTTGAGATACATGATAGGAAGACTCATGTGTGCAAATTAAAGAAGGCCTTGTATGAGCACAAAAGACACCCATGGGATAACACATACATGAGGAGCTTGAATATCACCTAGAGTGATGAAGATCTTAACGTTTGATGCAAGGTTGAAGATGAAATCCTATAGAGGATGACAAGATCACAGATGGGTGCGAGAATAACTTTTGAAAAGATTCAAGATAGAGGAATCTTGGTATCCAATGAACCTAGATGGATACATAGAATATTAGTAGCAGAGGAAGATACTTGTCACTCCAGTACATAATGTTTCAACACATAGAGTACGGGAGGTAGAGGGATAATGATGCTCCGCTTCAGAGGGAGTGACTACAGAAGACCCTGAGGTCCAGAACGAGACTTGCTGTCAAGTTTGAGATCAAGTACTTGGGTATGATACACTACTTTCTAGGCATGGAGGTGTGGCAGAATGCGGATGGAATCTCCCTTTGACAAGGGAAGTATGCAGTGGAGATCATGAAGAGGTTCAGGATGATGGACTGCAAGGCCATGACCACACCTATGGAATCTAACCTGAAGCTATTGAGTGATGCTTCATCAGAGTCGGTTGATTCTACGATGTATCATCATATGATTGGGTCCTTTATGTACCTAATGAATACGAGACCAGATATTTTCTTTTCTGTGAACACATTGAGCCAGTTCTTGACGGATCCGAGACATGTTCACTTGATGGTTGCAAAGAATGTAGCGAGGTACCTAAAGGGTGTAGTTGACTATGGGCTCAAGTGTGACATGAATTAGAATATTAACCTAGAGGGTTATGTGGATTCGGATTGGCTAGGAAGTGCCATTGATAGGAAGAGAAATTTGGGGTGCTGCTTCAGTATGAGATCAGGTGTGATCTCTTGGTTTAGTAGGAAGGTTTCTGCATGGCATTGAGTACAGCTGAGGAAAAATATGTTGCTTCTTGCTCAGATACTTGGGAGAGAGGATAAGTGAAGCTCCAATTTGTGATCCAGATCGAGATCTCTCAAAAGAGGGAGTTCTAACGTAGCTGGTGAGATAGGTTATCTGAGCATAAAATCCTGGTGAAGCTCGTAGGTTTCTCAGACATAAATGGTCATATAGGTTGTCCTTGGATGTAATCAGTCCTAGAAAATATCACAGGTTATCCTTGGAAATAATCATCCCTGATGTGATTCTATGATAGAAATGGCCAGAGTGAAGTTTGAGTACTTCAGGGAGAAGCTTGGTGTTCTCCATATTCAGGTTCCTTCTAAGAGGAAGTGACAAGTCCGTGTGCCTTTCTGACATGGTGGTAGGATTGGTTCCTCCCATGGTGAGATGTAAGTGCAGTTCCTTTCTGACATGGTGGTAGGATTGGTTCCTCCCATGGTTAGATGTAAGTGTAGAGCCCTTCTAACATGGTGGTAGGATTGGTTCCTCCCATGGTCAGATGTAAGTGCAGTTCCTTTCTGACACGGTGGTAGGATTGGTTCCTCCCATGGTCATATGTAAGTGCAGAGCCCTTCTATCATGGTGGTAGGATTGTTTCCTCCCATGGTTAGATGTAAGTGTAGAGAATTTTTGACATGGATGATGGATGTGTTCCTCCCATGGTCAGATATAAGTGTTGAGCCGTTCTAACATGGTGGCAGGATGGGCCTCCCATGGTCAGATGTAAGTGCTAAGCCTTTCTGACATGGTTGCAGGTTGGGCCTCCCATGGTCAAATGTAAGTACAGATCCTTTCCCCGAATGGTAGATGGTGTGTCCTACCATGCCATTTGATGTAAGCACAAAGCCTTTCCCCGGTTGGTAGATGGTGTGTCCTACCATGCCAATGGATGTAAGTGTAGAGCCTTTCCTCAAATGGTAGATGGTGTGTCCTACCATGCCTATGGATGTAAGTACTGGGCCTTTCCTCAGATGGTAGATGGTGTGTCCTACCATGCCGATGGATGTAAGTGCTGGGCCTCCCATGGTTAGATGTGAGTGTTGGGCATGCCTTTCTGACATGGATGCTGGATGTGTTCCTCCCATGGTTAGATATAAGTGCTGGGTGGGCCTTTCTGACATGGATGTTGGATGTGTTCATCCCATGGTCATATATAAGTGCTGAAGAATATAAATACCTGCATGGATCCTAGGCCTACAACCAACATGAAAAAGGGTTGCATTTGTAGAACTTCTTGTGACGAGTAGAATTGAGAGATAGAACCATTTGATCGAGATAGTGGAAGTAGTGATGATGATGATCCAGTAATGATCCAGCTTTGATGATGATCTAGTGATGAAGACTTGTGCTGATGAATTGTGTCTAGAGAATACCTTCCTAGTTAAGAGGGAGTGTTGATGTACTTGTAACTTCGGAATGTATTCACTTGTATATTTCATATATTGTATTTCATTGGTCCCCGATGTTCCTATCGGGAGAATCATTAATGTAATAAAGTCATGCAAATTCATAGAGGTTAACCCTCCTTCTTGATCATGGGGCAAAGTCCCTGCAGTTGTGGGGCACTAGGGTTATTAGAATCTCCTGGAGAAGTCGACCCTGGTAAGTAATTGTCAAGTCAAAAACTAGTATAAATAGAGAGTGATCCTCTCTATTTGATACACACACTCACCCATCTATATCACATAGGTGAGAGAAGAGAATCTCACACAAGTGAGAGAGAGAAAAACTATTGGAGATCATATTTCTGTCTTTTGGTTTTACTGCTGCCATTGGTGCTCATTCTATCTCTGAGGAAGTTGTGGGGTTTTCTCCTTTATGGTTTCCCCGAGGAAAATATTTGTTTCTATTGTCTCTTGTGATTGATTAATGTGCATGCTATTCTCTCAGATAAGATCCTAAGATCATATTGCTTAAATGATAAAAATCTAACAAAGGAGACCTAGTTTTAAAGATAATCTCATATTGTGCATTAGATATATTGCAAAAGGAGGTCCCCTTCTTGAATATGCTTCTTATTCATTCTCTTTATTTCATTCTCAAGTCTTGGAGTTTTTTCTTTCTATTTTTATGTTATTTTGGGGAATTTGGTCCATAACATTTGATATCAAAGCCATTTTTTCTATAAAAATTTTATGAGATTGTTGATCCTAGATTTGTTACCATTTTTGGTAGATAAATTACTCATTTAAACACATATTTTATTATATTTTGTATGTTTTATGTCATGCAGATCATTATTCAACCTCGGGTATGAGTATTTTTAAGGTTTATATACAATTATTTTATTATTATCATTTTTATGGTTTTATTAATTAAAAATAACATTATTAAAATGCATTTGATGTATTAATTGGTTTGTATAATTGTTTGTAGGTTTTATAATATTTTTGAGCCATGTTAATACGTAAAATGCATTCAACCTGCTTTTTGCATAGCATGTCTAGCTCAGTATCCAGCTCGTCATTCAACCCGTTGCGTGAAACTCGTTGGTGGTTTGCTAGATGTTGAAATGTGTTGCTGTAGACTCCAGTCCTGAAGCGCGCTAGAAAATAGACATTTTGTTCACCCTAGATCTGCACCCAGCATATCCATCTCACTTTCCATCTCACAACGCAGCTCACCTTCCATCTCATTAACCAAATCACACGTTGTTGATAACCGATTTCAAGCATTAAAACGTTGGAACAATATGCAAACTATTTTGTTGTGCACATGCTTGAGTGATAGCATGATCATCAGTCTAGAAGGATCGTTGGTGCATTGATTTTTCCCAACATCAATCTGTTCACTTCCCACGCATTCAAAGGATGGAGCGTCTTCAGTATAGAAGGATCGCTCGTGGCCTCCTCTGCCTGACTCCAAACTACCACCAGTCTGCGCGTTTAAAGAATAGAATGACCTGCGTTCTAGAAGACCCACCATGTACACTGCCCTTGCTTGCCACCATTCCACAGTAGCGCTGAAGAAGGAGTCATGCGCCACATCTGAAGACCTTCTTTGCAGAAGAAGGAACCTGTGTGTATGATGTCCAGTGAAAAGAACCAGACTCACGCTGAAGAAGGGAGATGCTTATGCGTTGGCCTGTGATTAATTAAATGTCCATTATAATTGACTAAATTTAGAGAGTAGTTGACCACTAAAGGGTCAACTTGCTCATCTTTTTAAATCATTCTATAAAGCAGCCTCTGTGAGAGAGTTGATTAGCTAGAAAATCAGTCATTTAGCAAAGTTAGGAGAAGAGTTCTTGCTATGATTTACTCTTGAACATTGTATTTCTGTTCCACCATCTGAATAAAGAGTTGTATGCATTGTTGTTGAAGATTGTGTTTGAGTAGAAGTTAGCCAGGCATCACCCCTGATTGCTAGGAGGGACCCTCATCAACCAAGGTTCATTTTCTTTGTTTAGCTTATTTTGTTTTTTGTTTTAGCTAGTCTAGTTTAATTTATAGTTTGCTTCCATTAGATTATAGTAAATGCAATTCTATTTGTTTTCTATCATAAATTAACTTAGTTTTATTTCGAAGTTAATTATTTAGATGTGAGCATAACTTGCTTTCGGTTATTTGCTTTCAGTTATTTTATTTCCAGTTATTTCATTTCCAGCATTACTTTCAGTCTTTGTTTTCAAGAATATAGAATACGTTTCTTTCATGAATTTATAATAGATTCAATTATGTTATTTACTTTCTTGTTTTGAATTTATGCAAGTTAATTTCTAGTTTATTTATTAGTTTAATATGCAATGATTCCTTTTGTTCATGATTTAGTTTAAGGTTAACTTGCTGTTAAATAGGTTTATTTACTGTTCTGATGCATTATAATTACATCTACATGGCTTCAGCTAAAGATTAGTTCATTTAGGTTAGTTTTTACTATTTTTACTGTGCAGACTCTCATTCGGATAGTCTGTTCAATCTGTTATTCAGCCACCCCTTTCAAACCCACAGTTTAGTCTGTCATTCAGCCCTTAGTTTTTTTCTTAGTGTTTTTTATGTGTTTTAAGATTGTTTTCAGTTTTGTTTTGTTGATGTCTGAATTATGTTTTAACTGTCATATTTAGATGCTAGTTTTGTTTAGCATTAAAGTTAAAGTTTAGTTGTTTTAAATTATTTATTAAAGTTTTATCATTTTCCTTCTTTTACTTTGAACATAGTTTAAGTTATTCTTAAGTTTTGTTTCTGATTTTGTTTTATTGTTGTATGGTTTTGTGTTTATTCCTTTTGGATTGATTTATTTGTTTCCATGTGAGATTTAGTGTTTTCCTTAGTATGTTTTTAGGTTGTCTTT
>LPNX010729436.1:0-90398 GCA_001517045.1 Pseudotsuga menziesii | reverse complement strand
CTAGTTGCTTATAAGTTAAGTTTTCCTTGTACCCTAGTTCCCCATTTGAATAGTTAATTGTTGATTATATTTCAGTTTAAAGTTTATTATCAATTGTTTAGTTTATTATTTTGCCTCAGTTTAATTACCTTAATGATTGCATTTTTAGGAGTTTGAATCAGTTTTTCATTTTGAAAGATCTTTCGATATTTTGTTTGTTAAAATATTTACACGACACCCTCTACCTTCGCATATATTTTGTGTCAACTCTAAGCTTACAAACCCCGGTTGATAATTAAAGAATAGGTGGATTAATTTAGACATAATTACACCCAACAAAGATGTTTCAAACAGAAATTTTTTAGGTTCCTTAAAGTATATAAAAAAGTAAATGTGGTAAATTTTTTAATTCTTGGTTTTTGTAAGTTTGAAGATACAATCTATAAAAGTTAGGATTTTTTACCAGTCGAAAAACTAGTCTCAAACATGTGTTTTGGGTAAAAATATTATATCTAAAGATTAAATCTCCAAATGAGTGTCGATATTGTATAAGAAACAAGACAAGCCATAGTGATTTTGGTAAAAAAATTAGAATCAATACAGAAACATAAGACACATGGAATGTTGTACAAGTTCACTCTCTTGAAAGGGAATTTAACAAAAAGTTTTGAGAAAGTTACCACAACTTTATCATGGCACATCAAAATGTGGTCAAAATTGTGGCATTGCAGAGAAGACATACTAGGATACTGTAGGCCAAAATAGTTAACAACGTTACATTTTAGAGGTACGTTTAGAGAAAGAGTGGCTAGCAAGATAGTCTACAAACTAGGGTTTTTAAAGGCATGTTATCTTGAAATTTGCATAACTTCTAACTAGAAAACTTTTTAGGGTGATTCAAAAGGTGTCATAGATAATAAAAAAATAGAGAGTAAATATAATAAATATTCGTTGTATCACATGGGAATACATGGCGAGAAAATTTATACACCCACTAAAACTTCTGAAGGCTCATCCATTACACAAGAAGATCACAAGGAAGTGGAAATTGGTTTTTCCAAGATTAGTGAAAATTGAATATGCAATGATAATAAAGGTGGACATCATGAACATGGTGAAATTATTAAGGATATAAGTTGCCTACTTATCCAAAATACAACTCCTCTAGAAGAGGATAAGGAGAACAGGATGGTGGGGTCCTAGTCACATTAGGAGAAAATTCTATCGCACAAAGATAATAAGATATTTGAGTCTCAAATAGATAATCACTCATTACTCTAATATCCTCATAATATTGGGTTCAACTTGGGACACATGAGCTACTTCATGCCCAATATTAATATGAAGAAGTTTGATGGGAATCAACCCATAACATGGGTATTTCAAATGGAGCAATTATTTTATCTAGACCAAGTGATCACTTTACAAAGGTAGCTATTGCATCCTTTTATTTAGAACCTAATCAATTTTTGTGGTGCCAATGGCTTTGTGAGAAAGGAATATATTGGATATTGGTCTGTATTGCTGGATGACTTGATAGAATATTATGAGGACATTAAGAGAAATGTCTGCATTGGCCAATTGATAAATCTATAGCAAATAGGTCCAACTATAGAGCACATTAAGAAATTATAAAAGTTGAATCTTAGAGTGAAGAACATTTTAGAGGGTAATTTATTGGCTCACTTTATGAGAACTCTAAAGGAGGGAATTCAACACGAGGTACATCTCTTACCTCAATCATTAAAGAATTCTTATAGTTTTGAAAGGAAAGTTGAAAGTAAAAATATGGGTACTAGAATGGTTGCCACTAAAACCTATAGAGAGGGAAATGTTTCCCCTCCTAACCTCACTCAACATACAAGGTTGACACCTCATCAAGTAGAGGGGAAAAGAGAAAAGAGACTATATTTCAATTGGTACAACAAGTAGAGTAAGGGGCATAGGTGCAATGAGAAGAAATTATTCTACATAGATTGTGAAGATGAAGAAGATTGAGAACTATAATAGTATCAAGATGTAGAACTAGAATATATTAATCCAAACATATATTGTCATGCATTGGACAACATTAGAAATCCTCAAAATACCAATAATTAATGATATATAAAAATAAAAAAATCTAACAATGTTGATTTCTAGTAGTTACCATAACTCTATTAATTGCAAATTATCCAAACTCCTCAATTTCTTTATATTTCCAATGCCATGGTTTCAATTAATGATTGTAAATAGAGGTACCACAAATTGTTTATGGAAGTTCCTTAGTATTAATCTTAGTATCAATGAGCATTTATTGGATACTATAATGATTACAATCCAAGTGGGTGGTGTTGATGTTCTATTCGTGATCTAATGGTTACAATCATTGGGAACAATTGTTCTTAATTTTTAGGAACGTTTTATGAGATTATCCTTATAAGGAAAGGAAATTGAACTTAGGTGTATCCCAGGGAAACCCTCTAAAGTGATAATCTCTAAACGAATGTAATTTTTTTTTTAAAAGGGACTCCTTGGTGTAATTGACAATGTGTGCTTACTAGATGTTGAAGCATCTATACCCTCTATTCCAATGGATATCTAAAGGGTCATTGACAATCATTCCAAGGAATTTTGAGATATTCTTAAAGGTATTCCATCTACTAGAGATCATGACAATGCTATAAACATGCAACTGGGAAGTGTTCCTCCTACCACCATACCTTACATGTACTTGTATGCAAAAAATAGTGATATTGAGAATATAGTTCAAGAAATGTTAGATGCTGAAATTATTTGGCCTTAGAAACGTACTTTCCACATTTCAAAGCTTGATGAGTTATATTTCAAAAATCTTATAAAATATGTGAAAGTAATTTTTGATGATATAATAATCTACATCAAATATTTGGAAGAGCACGCACAACATGTTTCCATGGTATTATAACTATTGGAGGAGGAAAAACTATATGGAAATCCTTCTAAGGGTGCCTTTGGGGTTCAGGAAGTGGACTATTTAGGTCATATATTATTGTATCTCATGAAGGAATCAAAGTGCAACCTAACAAAATTAAAGCTACAATGGAATGTCCAGTTCTTAAAACCTTAAAGAATATTAGAGGATTATGAGGATTATTAGGACCGACATGCTATTATTGTAAGGTCATAAAGAATTATGGTTAAGTAAAAATGTCTATGATAATGTTATTAAAAAAATAGGTCATTTTCTTGGACTTAAGAAGCAAACATATAATTTTAAAAACTTAAAGAGACTATGTGTACAACTCTAGTATTAGCAATGCATGAATTCACAAAAACCTTTTATTGTTGAATGCGATGCCTCAAGGCATGACATTGATGTAGTTTTAATGCAAAATGGAAGGCCCCTTTCCTTTGAAAGTTTAAAAATTAAAGGAAATGATTGAATCAATCCAATTTATTAAAAGGAAATGCTGGTCATGTTGCATCCAATTAAGAAATGACGCTCTTACATAATAGGAAGACACTTCAATGTAATAATATATCAGGATAATTAACTGTTTCTCGGAACAAGGATTATCTCAAAAGAGAAAAAAAACGGGCTACCAAGATTCTAGTTTATGACTTTGAAATTATCTAAAAAAGGGAAAACAAAATTGCATGGTAGATCAAATTTCAAGGAAAGAAGAATACACATAGGGATTACTTTATGTTATTTCCATTCTGCAATCTAATTAGGTGGAAGAAGCAAGGATACAATGGACATAGGATCATACACCACAATGAAAACTCTTTCTAGTAGAGGCTTTTGAGGAGGTTTTTAATGTTACAATATTGAGCTAAATTATCCATAAAATATCTTCTAAAACCTTCATAAACGATAACATATGTTTTGATGAAGGTTATGACAAAAAATTATTATAACTAAAAAAATGAGCATCCAGAGGTTTTAGCAAATGTTTTTTTTCCAGTGCGATTACATAGGTAAAACACACTGGTTCATTCCATAATAATATGAATCGATACATCTTTACTAAATATTTCACATTGGTAATTTTAAAATTAAATGACACATTAGTGCATTTATGTAAATTAGCCACAATAGTGTTTAATTATAAACCACACACCAATGCATCATCGAAAACGTACCAGTGATATATGTAACATTATGAGTATGGTCATATTTATTAAATATTTTACATCGATGTTTTTTGTTTATGTGATGCACTGGTGCATTTATTTAAATACCCTCATTAGTTCTTTATTATAAAGAATGCATTAGTTCACCCATAATATATAATAGTGTTGGTTCTCTGTAACTCAAAGAACATCAGAATTGGTATATACCAGTGCCATCCATTGATATAACAAACCGGTGCATTATTAATGAATTATTCACACAAAGGCTTATTGTCATTTATATAACACTGGAAAGTAAGGTTAAAAAAAGCTATTAGCACCATTATTTGTTAGCAGTTGGAAAGGGATCGGAATTAGAAGGAATAAGGTATGAAATGAAAATTTGTCATGATCTAACCAAAGGTAGGCTATAAGGTGCTTTAAGAATGATGAAAGGGGACATTTATAAAGTTAGAATTTATATCTCTAAAGGAAACCATGGGTTAAAGACTTGGAAATATGCTTAAATGAAATGTGTGCTTATACTATCATGTGACATATTTTAATGGTATAGATATGCAGGGAAAAATATCTACGGTTCTCAATAAATACGCTAGCTAAAGATGCATGAGAGAATAATTTTGGGTGGCCAGCGGAATGGGGTAAAAGGGATAAAAAATCAATGATCAATAAAAGAAGGCAATGTAGATCTATGACTGATGATGATTCCGCTGGTGGAACTAGTGTGGAAGAGTAAAATTTTCCAATTAGTGGAAAATATTACACGTCGCACAGATCAATGATGAAGATCAAAAGGACAAAGTGATCTACGGTCCATAAATATTCCGTTGGGTGAAAATGCATGGGAAAAATGAAGTTGGAAATTAGTGGAATGGTGTATAGCCTACACAAATGAAAGGTTAGGATTAATTCCTGATAAAGATCAATGGTCGTGGATCATTCTATTGATAGAAGTTTCGTAGATAAATGAAGTGTTAAAATCAAGGGAATGTGTTAAATGAACCACATGATCGAGGGTGGATATTTGATGATGGTAATATCTATAGTCCAGGGATATTTCACTATTACAAGACGCACGGATAAAATTATACTGAGCCCCAATGAAATTAATTAAACAGTAAAAGTAATCAAAGGATGAGGTTAGCAGAACAGATAAAGGTCAGTATTGATCACGGTTGAGATTCATGGAGAATGAAACCAATGGCTATTTGTTAATCCACTAGTGAAAGAAGCTGGTTATTTATATTTTGGATGGATGTCATTAAATCAAAGGTAAGATCTACGGTGGTGAACAAATGGTGATGGATATGTGGTTAGGAAGGGATCCGCTGCCAGGAATTGCAGGGATGATAAATTTAAATAGGGAAACACAATTGGAAAGGTATGGTTAAGACAATGATCAAAATCAACGGTTTGAGATAAAAGAGATTAGATCTATGGACAGGGGAAGATTAAAATGGAAAGATGTATGAAGAATAACAGAGGGTTCCGAAGCATAAAATACTATAAAAGGAAAATCACGTGGAGGAAGACTATTTTCCTTTTGTGCATTGGAAGAAGAGAGCTCATTTTGTGGGGAAGAAGCCAACTCAGACAAATTCTTGTCCACTTGTCATCTAACTTGGTCGGCTACTTTTACCTACCAAAGATTATTTAAAAATGGATAGTGTAGGGGAAATAGAGGCTCAAGCCCTAGAGTTTCAGAGAATTGAAGAGGTTTTTGAAGATAGGAATATTGAAGTTTCGGATACCCTATTGACCTATGGCTTTATTAACCAACTAAAAACCAAGTTAAAACCCTTTGAAGACCAAGGTACGGATTTTCATGGTGTTTGTAGGTCCTATTTCCATTTTTTCTGTCCTCAACAAACCTCTAATTTTCTAGAATTTGTTGAGTGGTCCACACCGAACTATTCTTCTTATGAGAAATTAATTATGGAATCAAGTAAATCTAAAATCATGTGTCCTTTCAATGCTATAATTTTTCATGATTCCCTTGCAGTTGCCTCCACATTCACCCAAAACCGTGAAGAATTCAATGAAGAATAACTGGTCTAGTCATTCCGTGAAGAAACCATTGAAAAAAAGCAATCCTTTTTCAATATCTATTTTAAACTAGACATGTCTCTACAAAATAAAGATTTCCATGTAGATACCAATTTATTTAATGAAGAGACTAAATTGGCCATTTCATTAATGAGTCAGTTTCTAGGTTTTGATATAGACAAGTATGTCACTAAGTTTAATTAATGAGTCTTCTTTTCAGAGTTAGTATAAGTCAACCTAAGCCTCATTCATCCCATTCCATCTACCTTAAGTATGACGAATTCTTGGCTAAGAGTATTCATTTTCAGCTGGTGGATTTCTAGAGTACAAGGCATTTCAAATTTAAGTCTTATTTAGTAAGAATGTTCTTGTTCTCCAATGAAGAAAATTTGCATCTCCTAGAGATGGTTTTGACTGATGAAATCAACAGGAGTTTCTTTAAATATATGAAACTTTTAATGGATGATTTATATAAAGTCTTTTACCATAACAAGTTTCCTAGAGTGTTGGCAGTTATGAAGGAATTTTTGCAATTTTCACCAGACAAGAGGATTGGTGATTGGTTTTTATTTGAAGAATACACAGTCATAAGGGTATATGGATTCACTCATGAACCATATATCCTACCTATTTTTCTCATTGCAATATTGTTCACATTGGAGTTGATCAGATAGAAGCTTATTGTTGAAAATTAACATTTTATAAGTTTTAGAAAAAATTCAAAGATTAAATCTCCTTGGGTAGTTGGAACATTTATCATCCAAAGTAAAGTTACATTTCCTATAGTAGAAATATTTCTTAAGGATATGGGGTTTCAGAAAAATATCACAATAAATTATGATGCCCATCACATCATTTCTATAAGGAAGCAAGTGAATAAGAACAAGACATTTGAACATCAATAGGTTGAAAGTTTGGTTGAAAGTGAAAATTGGTCAGATTATCCCTTGTTAGTATAGAATGAGAATGATATGCAGTAGGATTATACATCACCAATGCAGGATACTAATGTCACACAACCAGATCCATTGTCTATTGTCCCAGTACCACAGGTAATTACTCCTATTGCTAGTCATTCTGAAAATACTAATAAAAGAACCTTTTCTAATGCTATGGAATGAAAGAAGACATAAAATTCAATAACATCAAGGAAACAAAAGGTTGAAGTGGAAGGTGAAATTGTAAAGGTGACAAAGACAAAGTAAGAAAAAGAAAATGAAGGTTAAAGGCTCAGTTTTGATGTAAAGGAGTATGCTTTTTCAGAAACTCGTGAAGGGTCTACGAGCCAATTCAAGAGTAGGGAAGAATTGTTTCATAAGTATAGAAATGACAAAGAAATATCAACAAATGAATCCCTAAACTTGAATGTTGATGTGAGAAAAAATTCAAGTAAGGATGTTTCTTTGATCAATTATAGGGACCATACTCAAAATACTTTAAACCTAGCAGTATCCACTAAGAGTAAGGTAGCAGAAATGAGGATGAATATGGAGAATACCCCTGTGCTAGGAAAGATCAAGTTTGCATAAGCAGACTATACAATTATCTTATTAAATAAACCCTGAAGGTATCTAGATTACAATCCACCAAATGTAAAATTCAAAATCAGTTGAGATAGGAGAAGGTGGAGAATAAAGCACACCTACAGCAAAAAAAAAATCTCCAGGGAGATCTATTGACCGCTGACAGTGAAGCAAACAAGGGAGAAGCAACTTAGAATTTTCTTAATGAAAAAGAAAATACAATTCAATTGTTAAAAAATAAGTTGAAAATTCCCTCCACTCAGCTTAGATAAGCTTCAAAATTGTCAAAATTAGAGAGAGAAAGAAGTACTTAATGATGAATTGAGCAATTGCAAGTCAAAGATTTTGATGTTTACAGAAGAAAAGAAGGAATGAGAGAAGGAAACAGTTCTTTTGATTGAAAATGATAAGGTCCTCAAAACAAAAACAAGTTGAACTGGAGAAGAAAATAGAAGAAAAAGGAAAAGAGATTTAAGTACAAACAATTTCACCAGCTGCACCTGCATAAAAAAAAATGGAGAAGAAATGGTGCAGGTTATGTCCCAGGTAATTCTGAGAGACCTAGATATTGTGGGTTTGAAAAATAAGAATACAATCCTGGAGGATTCCACTCTGAAGAAAGAAGAAGACATAAAATATATAGAAAACAAGTATAAAGATATTTTAGACAAGAATGATAAACTAGTAAAGCAGTTGATAGGATAACAACCTGTACAAGGAGAAAAGAATATCATTTGATATATGATTATAGAAAAAATAGGAAATCTTAGACCATATCTCAATTATATTCTAGATAAGAAAGTTGTCATGCAGGATGCTAGACAGAGTTGTACAACAGTTTAAGAAGTTTTGAACAAAAATCCCATAGACACAACAAATAATACAGGTAGCTTTCTAAATGGCCTAACAGAGGATGATTTGAGGGCAGCAGGGATTACAGATAGAATTTCAGTCATAACTTGGGAAATAAAGGTTGTTAGCAAGCATCAACATCATAACATTGTACAAGCCAAAATAGACATCATGCATAATCAAATTAAGATGTTCATTGAAATATTCACATAATTTTTTAAAATGGGGTTACCTTTCTTCTGGGAAGAAAAGGGTAGGCTTTTATCTCAAGTAGAATATCATGCACAATTGGTCAAATGCAGGTTATACCACAAGAAATTTGAAGACATGCAACAATATTTATTTGGGAAAACAATAGTGGATAAAACATTTGAATACTTTTACATATTGAGTACTTTCAGAGCCACTTGCACACAACTTCCATAGATTTCTTATGTGGACCATGTGGAATTAACGCTGCTGGAAAAGGGAATGGCCATCTTGGAGATGAAAACTGTCGATCAATGGAAGACAATTGAAAAATATGGGAAAAATAAGTACAGGCTGTGTGGATGAAGATTCATTGAACACTTGTTGAAGACCATTGAATATTAATTAGTTAATAGTTATAGTTTATTTCTTCCGCAATTATTAGTTAGAGAGACAAATGACAGATGTAAAAAGGCAGTTATTTTCCTATTTTTAGTATAGAGTTAGTTATTAGCTCATGGAGCATTTTGTTGTATTTAAGCAAGTTTTTACATTGTAACAAGGGTTGGAACTCATGAGAGATTTTGTATTGTAACAAAGATCTAAATATTAATAAAATTACAGAGTCGAGCAGGCCTTTGATAGAGATTCTTGTGTTATTATCTTTTTAGTCTCTACGTTATTTACCTTATATGTGTATGTGTTTCCTATTAAAAACTTCCATTATGCTATCTTTTTCACGCTTAAATGAGTTTATAATGATTCAAAAGTCATATCCATATGCTCTATTTTGTTGCTTTTAAGCATTCACAAAACCTTTCTTCTAAAGTTAATGGTGGATTCATCCTTATTCCCACATTGATGGATTGTTTATAATTTATTCTATATAACCAAACAACAAGTTTTTTTACTTTGAAGAAGTAGCTACCTTTCCTCTATTAAAATTCCTTTGCAATAGAACTGCAAATGTTTATTTTCCTATATGATTCCATGCCCAATGAACACTTGTTTCAAATATAATCATATTTAAATCTTATTTCTTTGCAAATATTATTGGCCCGTGAGATAAATATTTAGAGATCCCTCTCTAGAAAGAAAGAAGTTAGTTTTCTTCCTAAAGTTTGGTTCTGTGGTTACCTTGGGATTACCCTTTCACAACTGGGGGTAAATTCATATTTCTAACATCTTGACGCCATTGTCAGGGAACGAGAGTTCAAATATTTCCTGGGAGTACAAAAAAAGTGATTCAAGAAGAAAAATAAAAGTTCTTGCATTTGAGGTCAGTTGTGCATTTTCCCTGGAGACTCCATGTTGATTTTCAAGAATATTTTTAGAATAAGACATATTGGCTTCCAGGAGGGCACATACTAGAGTTAATCCTGATTCTAAAATATTATACAGTGTGGAAACCCATAAAGTTTGATTAGGAGTAGACGTGGTAAAGAACAAATAAGTACTTCTCATAGTGAAAGGTCATTGTTTCAAAATCAAGAAGAATATTATAGTTTTCAATATTTGGATTTTGAAATAAATGTTGAAATGTCTTTGTTAAGGTCAAAATCATAATCTTATTTGAAACAAACTGAAATCAGTCCAAACAAGCTTCAATCATATTTGCTAGACTCACTTTGGCATAATCTACAAGATATTGTAAATAATTAAGAAAATAATCATCTAACCCAAACTTTACATCCTTATATACCTAGTCCTATTCAAATTCCTTCTGCTGCTCAAAACCCTCCTAGAATCATGGAAGCCAAATTTGCTCTATTGGCTCTACCTGTTGTGTTACATGATTTTCCCCAGAACTATTCACAAAGAATATCTTTGTTTTATTGGGAAGGAAACTTTACAATTCGAAAACACATGGATAGGTTTGAGGATTTAATTATTGATATGGAAGACGTTGGCCATGATGATGCCAAGATGAGGTTATTTGCACAAAGTCTATCAGGAGAGGCAAAAAGGTGGTTCAAGGATTTTCCCGCAAGATCTATATCCAAATTTGAAGCTTTCCAAACTCTGTTCTTATATAGGTGGGAAGAAAAGAAAAGTCCCTTACAAGTTTTATCCCGGTAAAATAATCCGAAGAAGGGAAACTTTGAGGGAGGACATGATTTTTCCAGCAGATTCATGAGCGTGTATAGCTCTATTCTATCAAATATTAAACCCTTAGTAGGTGTTTCCAAACTACATTATGCAGATTCTTTTGAGAGTGAATTTTCCCTATTAATGAGAGAAAGAAAATATGCAAATCTTCTTGCAATGTTTAAGGATTCTTTGGATGAAGAGGAAAATATGATGGCTTTAGGGAAGACGAAACATAGAATGGAAGTGGATAGAAGAAAAACTAGAGAAGAAAATCAGCCTTGTACCTCCTCTTCTTCAAATGATGCCAAGTTTGAAATAATGATGAAGACAAGGGAGAGGTTAATGGATAGGTTGGAGTTAGATAACATACCACATAATAGAGAAAATCCTGAATCCCAAATAATAAATCCAAAATTTATAATACCACCTCTTCCTCCCCCTCAAATTAGGCAAAGGCCAAAGGAATCCAAGAAATCCTAAAGACCAGCAGATAAGGCCTCCATTTCCTAAAAATTATGTTGATGAGGAGGAAGAAAATGACCCAATGGATAATCAAATACACCATTTTGATGATCTGGATTCTGAGGTTTATCTCACTAAAGAAGAGAACAATCTGTTTTCTCAAGAGGATGGCTGTAATGCATTTGAGATAGAGTCAGAACAATATCAAAAGGGTTATCAAAATGCCATTGATGATTTCCAAAATAAATTAAAGTTGAGAAGTAGAGATGTAGCTATCAATAAGGGAAGGACCAATTCAAATCATCCTTCCAGTAGTCATCCAAATATAGAAAAACAAACAGAAAAGAAAAAAAGTTAAGCAAAAAGAAAATATTGTACAAAAATATTCAGAAAATAAAAAAGAAATTTCAAAATAAGTTAGACCACCAATACCAGTTGACGTGGATAGAGAAACTTTGTCTTTCAATATAAAATACGATCTGTTTAACATAAATATTTCCATTCCATTTAATGAGTTGTTGAGGAATAATGAATACAGAGAGAAAATAACTAAGATGGTTAGAAATGAGGGTGATTTTCAGCTAGATACTTTAGAATTAACAGATGATTCTACCACTATTGTTCTTGGGCCAGAATTGAAGATACTGATGAAGAGGACGTCCCTCCTTTTTATGTAAGTTTGAATGTTCATGATATGATTATGCATAATGCTATACTAGATTTAGGTGCATCTCATAATTTAATTCCAAAGGTATTGGTGGAGAGTTTAGGATTGGGAGTTACAAGGCCTTATAAAGACTTGTATTCTTTTGATTCTAGAAAGGTAAGATGCCTGGGGTTGATCAAAGACATGGTGGTAACTCTTGCACATATTCCAGCCAAGAATATTGTCATGGATGTGGTAGTGGCTGAAATCGCTCCCAAATTTGGTATTCTATTGTCAATATCATGGGATTCAAAACTAAAATGAACATTACAGATGGACATGTCATATGCAACCATTCCTTTGTTTGGTGGTAACATGAGATTGTATAGAGAAAAAAGGTTAGCATATGTGGTTAGTAGCCAAGAAAATATTGATAACCATCCTATATATGATGTAGATATTTATTTGGGTTCCTCGATCTTTTTCAATGACTCTCAGGTTGATCCATAAATACCTATAGTAGTGGAAGTAAAAGAAGATAAAGAGTTTGTCAAAAGACAGGAAGCATTAGAAAGAAAACAAAATGAAGAGGGATTGTGGACAATGTATTTTGATGGGTCCATTAGTAAAGAAGGAGTTGGTACTCGTGTATGGATAATTTCTCCAAATACGGAATTTAAAGTGTATTATTTTAAGTTAAATTTTGAATGTACAAATAATGTAGCATAGTATGAATCTTTGCTATTAGGGTTGAATGCTTTCAAGGATTTGAAAGCTAAAAGAATAGATGTTTCTGGAGGTGAGTTAGTTGTAAATCAAGTGAATGAAAATTACCAAACCAAACATCCCAAAATGAGGGAATACAAAAATGAAGTGTGGGATATGTTGGGGAATTTCTTTACAGAATACAAAGTTAGAGTGATTCCCAGAAGAGAAAATCAGATAGCTGATTCACTGGACACCACTGTTGGAAGTTTCAAAGTTCCCATTTATTCAAAGAAAAAATATAAAATAGTAGTTGTAAATAGACCTTCCATTCTTGACAACTCCAAATACTGGAAAGTATTTGAAGATGATCTACAGATAAAAATATTTTTGTAATTGCCAGGTTAGTTTGTAAATACACAGATAGATACAGTGAACCAATATTCAGAAAACTTCCAGGAAAATATACAGTTTGGAAAAGAAGATGTTGAGAAGAAAAAGTTAAAAGATATGATTGGAGGAAAATATATAGTCCAATTGAAAAGAAATTATATTCCAAAGGGTCTTGTTCCTCTAGAGAATCTATTTGATCAAAATGATGTTGCTAAATATCCAAAGGTATAGCCCACTGAAAATGATATTGGATATCAAAATGTAGGAACTTAAAACTCACCCAAGATTGGAAAACAATCAAGAAACTTGTCTGTAAAAGAAAAATAAGAATATGTAGATCTGATGAAGAAATGCAATGATGTGTTTGCATGGAGTTATGAGGACTTGAAAGAGTATGATACGTCCATGGTACAACATACCATTCTTGTAAAACCTAGAGAAAAACCCTTCAAACAAAATTTAAGAAGAATAAACCCTATGCTGTTTCATTTGATAGAGAAAGAAGTAAGACAATTGCTTAATGAAAAAATCATTGTTACTCTCAGATTTCCAAATGGGTAGCTAATTTAGTACCTGTAAGAAAAAATAATGGGGAAATCAGACCATGGGTTGATTTAATAAATTTAAATAGTGTCACTGAAAGACAATTATCCTTTTCCCAAGATGGATCACATTTTATAAAAAGTAGTGGGAGCTGAAACAATTTCTACCATGGATGGTTTTTCTAGGTACAACTAGATAAAGGTTCTACCTGAAGACAAAGATAAGACAACTTTTACTACATCTTTTGGGTTAATGAATGCAAGAGCTACTTTCCAAAGAGCCATGAACATAGCTTTTCCCGAGGAGAAGGATAAGTTTGTAGCAATCTATATGGATTCCATTACAGTGTATTCTAAGCCTGACAGGGACCATTTGAAACATTTGGAAAATATATTTTTAAAATGCAGAAGGCATGGCATCTCCTTCAATCACAGAAAGTCAAACTTTTCTATGAAAGAGGGGAAATTATTGGGTCACATTATTTATAAGGATGGGATCAGAATTGATCCAGACAGAGTAAATGCTATCCTAAGGGTAGAAGAACCCAGGAGTAAGAAAGAATTGCAATCATTCATTGGACAGGTGAATTTCTTAAGAATGTTTATTCCTAGTTTTTTAGATATATTGAGGAATATCACAAACATACTGAAGAAGCAAAATGAAATAAAATCGACTGTGGATGCCAGGAAATATTTTAAGGATATTAAGAAGGAAATCACTGAGGCCCCAATTTTAGTGAGTCCTGATTTTTCTAAAGATTTCTTTATTTTCTCATATGCATCTGAACATACAATTGTTGGAGTCTTGTTGTAGAAAAATAATAAAAATGCTGAACAGCCCATTGCTTTCTTTAGCAAGGTGCTGAGGGATGGGGAATTAAAGTATGATATTATGGAGAAACATGCTTATGCTTTGGTAAAGTCCTTGAAATATTTCAGAGTCTACATTTTACATTCTCACATCACAACATTTGTTCCCAGTAATTTAGTAAAGAATATCCTCACCCAACTTTACCCATAAGGAAAGAGAGGTAAGTGGATTGTTGTTATGTTGAAATATGATCCGGAAATCATACCCACAAAATTGGTGAAAGGGAAGGGACTTTCTAAGCTAATGACATATTCAAATTGTGAATATTTACAATTAAACTTTTTGTCCATTCATTCTAATCAACTTGATTCACAATTGTAGGTTCTAGAATATTTTTCTTTATCCCCATGGTATAGTGACATCATCTATGTTTTGCAAAACTTACAGGCTCCTCTAGGAGTGAGTAAAACTAGGTCCAGGTCAATAAAATTGAAAGCATCAAAATTTTGTGTTATGAATCAGTATTTGTATTGGAAGGATCCAGGTGGGATTTTGTTAAATTGCTTGTTGGAGAATGAAGCTCAACAACTCATGAAGGAATTTCATCAGGGTGTTTGTGGAGGAATCACTCCTGGAAAGTGCCTGCTAAAAACATTTTGAGGGTCGGTTTCTATTGGCCTTCCATGTTTTCTAATATTTATAAAGAAGTCACCACTTTTCAACAATGCCATATCTTTGATGGAAAAAGAAATCTAGTTCCATTACCTCTTAATCCTAATTCAGTTGAGGCACCTTTTCAACAATGGGGGTTAGATTTCATTGGATAAATTAACTCAAACTCTTTGGTTAGCACAAATGAATTTTAATTGCAACTGATTATTTCACAAAATGGATTAAGGCTATAGCAACCAGGAGAGCCACTGATTATGTCATCATGGATTTGTTAGGAAACAATATTTTTTTCAATATTTGGGTGTCCTAAAAGTATTGTAACTAATAATGCACCTTCTTTCAAGTAAAAAAAATGACCAGTTTTTGTCATAAGTACCATATCAATTTGAATCACTCCACTGCATACTATCCCCAGGGTAATGGCTTGCAGAATCTTCCAACAAGAGCTTAGTGAAGATAATTAAGAAGTTTCTTGAGGAGAATAAAAGAGCTTGGCACACAAAATTAAAGTATGCTTTGTGGAAAGACATAATCAACACTAAAAGGGAAATTGGAATGTCATGTTTTCAGTTGGTTTATGGAGCAGAGGTGATTTTCCAGCATCTATGGTTTTACCTGTGATGAAGTTGTTGTAGGAAGAGGAGGAACCAAACCATATGTAGAGGAGAATCAATCAAATTATTGAGTTGAATGAATTAATGGATAAGGCTTATGACAAGGTATAGGTACATCAAGAAAAGATGAAAAAGACTTTTGACAGGAAGGTAAAGGAAGAGCAGTTTTATATTGATGACTTGGTTTTGAAATGGGATGCACCTAAGGAGGAAAAACAAGGAAAATTTGATCCTATGTGGAAAGGACCATATATTATTGTATCTTTTAGAGGAGACAATTCATTTATCTTAAAACATCACGATGTGATTCAATTAAAATGAGGCCTTGTAAATGGAAGGTTTCTGAAACATTACTTGTCATAAGGTGGAAGGTAATTTTTGTATCATAGTTGTATATATTTGTTTAATTTGAAAAATCAATACAGATGGAGAGCTCAGAGATTTGAAGCCCGGAGAGAAGGGCCTAAGATATTAAGGATTTTCCATGTTTTCTTTTATTTTTTGTACATAAAAAGGAAAAAAGAGTTATTGAGTTTGTACAGAAAAATAAAACAGGAACTGGTCTGCGGGTTCTTTGCTACCTCACAAGGAGGATATAATCCCTAGCTGGATCCAGCTGTTAGCACCATTAATGGTTAGCAGTTGGAAAGGGGAAATCCTTAGAAGGAATACGGTATGAAATGAAAATTTGTCATGATATGACCAAAGGTAGGCTATAAGGTGCTTTAAGAATGATGAAAGGGACTATTTATAAAGTTAACATTTATATCTCTAAAGGAAACCATGGGTTAAAGACTTGGAAATATGATTAAATTAAATGCACGCTTATACTATCATGTGACAGATTTAAATGGTATAGATATGTGGGGAAAAAGATCTACAATTCTCAATAAATATGCTAGCTAAAGATGCACAAGAGAACAATTTTGGGTGGCCAACAGAATGGGGTAAAAGGGATAAAAAATCAACGATCAATAAAATAAGGAAATGTAGATCTATGGCTGATGATGATTCTGTTGGTGTAACTAGCATGGAAGAGTAAAATTTCCCATTCAACGAAAAAAATATTACACACCTCACAGATCAACGATGAAGATAAAAAGGAAAAAGTGATCGAAGGTCCATAAATATTTCGCTGGGTGAACCTGCATGGGAAAAGCGAAGTTGGAATCAATAGAATGATGTATATGTTGCACAAATCAATGCTTAGGATTAATTCATGATAAAGGTCAACTATTGTGGATCATTTCGCTGATAGAAGTTGTGCATATAGATGAAGTGTTAAAATCAGCGGAATGTGTTAAAGGACCCACATGATCGAGGGTGGAGATTTTATGATGGTAATATCTACGATCCAAGGATATTTCGGTACTGCAAGATGCATAGATAAAATTCTACTGAGCCCCAAGGGAATTAATTAAAGGGTAAGAGTAATCAAAGGATGAGATTGAGGTTGATTAATATCTACACTGGAGATTGAATCCACTGGTGAAAGGTGCATGCAGTTTGAATAATTGGAGCTTATCGGAATAGATAAAGGTGAGTATTGATCAATGGTTGAGATTCATGGATAATGACATAAATGGATATTTTTTAATCAGTTGGTGACAGAAGCTGGTCATTTATATTTTGGATGGATGACAGTAAATCAAAGGTAATATCTATGGTGGTGAACAAATGGTGAGGGATATATGGTTAGGAAGGGATCCGTTGCTAAGAATTGGAGGGATGATAAAGTTAAATAGGGAAATAGAATTGCGAATGTAAGGTTAAAACAATTATCAAAATCAACAGTTTGATATAAAAGAGATCAGATCTATGAACATGGGAATATTCACATGGGAAATATGTATGAAGAATAACAAAGGGTTCTGAAGCATAAAATACTATAAAAGGAAAAGCACATGGAGGATTAATATTTGTATTTGTGCATTGGAAGAAGAGAGCTCAACTTGCAGGGAAGAAGCCAAATCAGACATATTCTTGTCCACTTGTGAGATGACCAGGTAGCCTACCAAATATTATTTAAAAATGGATAGTGGAGGGGAAATAGAGGCTAAGGAACTAGAGTTTCAAAGAATTAAAGAGGTTTTTGAAGATAGGAATTTTGAAGTTTTTGAGACTCCCTTGACCTATGGATTTATTAACCAACTAAAAACCAAGTTAAAAACCTTTGAAGACCAGAGTACGGATTTGCATGGTGTTTGTAGGTCTTATTTCTATTTTTTATGTCCTGAACAAACCCCTAATTTTCCAGAATTTGTTGTGTGGTGCACATTAAACTATTCTTCTTATGAGAAATTTATCATGGACTCAAATGAAACTAAAATCCTCTGCCATGTCAATGCTCTGATTTTTCGTGATTCCCTGGAAGTTCCCTCCACATTCACCCAAAACCATGAAGACTTCAATGAACAAAACTTGGTCCAGTCATTCCGTGAAGAATCCAATGAACAAAAGTAATCCTTATTCAATACCTATTTTAAACCAGATGTGTCTCTACAAAATCAAGCTTTCCCTGTAGATACCAATTTATTTAATGAAGTCACTAAATTGATCATTTCATTAATGAGACAGTTTATAGGTTTAAATACATATAAGTATGTCATTGAGTTGTTAATAAGTATTCTTTTTAGAGTTAGTACAAGTCATCTTGAGCCTCAATCATCCTGTTAACACTCAGAATTGCACCCAAGGTCATGGGAAGGTGGACCCTGAGGCAACAGAAGAACCGATTTAGGAAAGCGAGTTGGCTTCTCCGATTCTAGAGGGGGATCTCTCACGAATACATAACAAGGCTAGATTATATTGTCACAGGATGAATTTCGGAGGTTGGAGATGGAAACAAGGCAGGATATCTTGGGTTATGGGGTCACAAATATCAAGAAACACAGAGAAATTTGTGTAGATAATGTCTGCAAGAGCAAGATAGCACTTCAATCGTGGTAGATATGTTAGGTTCTGGTGATAAATGAGGAACGATGACAACCCATCGATGTAGAGCACCACAAGGATGAATAAAACACCAACTTTGGAAGAAATATCTTGTGGGTGTCCAGAACAACATCTAGAGCATGGGAACATGAATTCTAAGCTGTTATACACTACGTCAAGGACGCGAAGAAAAAATAATGCAAAGAGGAAACAAGAGTTGCACATAAAGGAAGAAAAGAAAAGATTGTGACTAAGAAATACAAAGGAATTCTTACATCCAAAGGCCGGTGTATGGATCTGTTTCTTGTATTAAAAATGGGTCAAATTACATAAGAACCAAAGAAATATCTCAGATTCCAACCAAAACCAACTCCTTCTCCCTCGGTGTGGAGTATTCTTATAGTGCTTCAGGCCCCCAAGGCTAACCTCGAAACAAGGAAAGAAGTCAGTTACAATCATGATCAGAAATTTAACAGATTAGAACGTGGCATATTCTCCATGGTTTACATACATAAAATAAAACATTATGGAGAAAACAAGCATTCTATCCTTAATGGCAGTGCAATGTCTCTGGCCTTGGGATCACTTGTCTTGAAAACAATGGCTCAAGACATCCCTTGGTGGCTTGCCACTGACTTGGCTCAAACCATTTACCCTCATGTTGGGTCTGCAACATGTCCTTCTCTTTTTGGGTTGTTTGTGTTCATTCTGTGCTCAAAGGCACCTTTTTTCATGCGTTGGTAGATGACAAGAAATTTTGTTTTCTTTCCATGTTCAACTCTTCATATCATCCCCCCATCTCCTGGTAACACTGTTATTCGAGGGGACTTGAAGAAGGGACACACTGCTTCTGATAGTGACAAATCCTTAAGGAGGCCTGTCATTCTTGTGCCTCCCTCCTCCTAGGAGGGGAATCCTTCTACAGGTTGCATGACACGGAACACTCCCGACCTCATCACCACCCCAAATAAAGTTGGCAAGTGGAATTCACAAAGGCAGTGATGAATAATTTGGACTTCCTCTCCTCCCGTATGAGAATTCGCTCCAACGAGTCTTTGCTAGAAATGGCCACCATGTGCTGGGATTATGGAGACCGCGACCCTGTCCAGAGGCTTAGGAGGGATGCACATTGGACAAGAAATTCTAGGCACAACCTCTGCGGGGGTGTGGCCTTCTATTATGATAGTAATTTGCTCACTAGCCTCAAGAATTCCATCTAATGCGATGAGCGTCCTTGTCATGACCTTGCTGATGTCAAAAGGCTTCTCTAATACAATGAACATTCCTACCCCTATGGCTAGATCCTTTTCAGTGTAAAAACCAAGGAAGCGCATGGATGTGGGGCTATTCTCGCCAACCAATAGCACACCACAACATACAAGTTTTCAAACTAGAAGGCCATTGCATACCTTCTTTGAAAACTCCCAAAATCCTCAACAGACTAACATTCAAACATCTTAGTTCCTGCTCCACATTCACTCAATCTTTGTCTCTCAATGGATATGAAACATGTTATTTATAAAGAGCTGGAAAAATGGACATGGCGAGGACTAGAAAACTGGACATGGAGAGGACCCCATCAACACCTTCACATACTTAGCCCTCGAGTATCATGATGACAGCACACGCAGGCATGTGTGTTTAGGATTTAGTCTTCTTGTTGAAAATCTAGTCACGTCGTTCTTTCTGCTGCGATGCTACATCGCTGGATATGGAAGAGGCTTTTGGAATTAGCTCATATCACTACCCATTCAACTCATGGCACATGGACTTGACGTTACTCACCCCTTTTCCCTTCCCGACGATGGCGTTAGAATATTTCTTGTTTGTTGCGTCTCCCTACTTCGTGTGGAAACCATATTCGCCTTTTGCTTTCAATTATTAGGATTCTTTCTTGATTTTCACATGTTCAATACAACAAAATTTTGGGGTTTTAGGAGGGTGGATTCTGCCATGGAGCTGACTCTTTTCTACAGACATTTTTCAATGGCGTTGGGGTGTTTGATTACCTGTCACTTTGGCCTCTTACGCATTTGTCTAGGAATATGTCGTCGACGGGATCCCTTCGAAATGAGTCAATCATATGTGAGACCATATTTTTCATCACAGACTAACCTTCATGTAACTTTTATCAAGCGAAAACATTTCCATCCATTCGATTTGAACACCTTCGATCTTTATTGTCCACGTGTAAAGGGAGGTCATATTTCACGAGTCCCCGAGGCGGTTTGTTCCACGCTTTTCCGATCAGCGGAGACGTCGCCCGCTGTAGATCTTTCTTCAACTCAATCCACACCATTGAACTTTACCTCCCTTTAACCCATTTCACAAATTTGGAGACCAAGATCTCCATGAGCACTTTTAACCAGCGGAATCGAGCTCACCCGTTGATCTGTCCTTTGTCAATCTTGGCCTTCAAAAACTGCGGTTGTTTAAGCTCATTCCATGAAAACACAAAGGTGATTTGGACTGTGCATGTGATACTTGCAAAATCCATTCTATCTATCGATCTGGTTCACCTCCCAATAGCCGTCGTAGAAGCGTTGTCCCCTTAAGCCTAACTTTTCGTCCAATCTATGAATGGTATTTTTTATGCCTTTTCAGGATGTGATTGCTCTGTTCTTTTTTTCCATCTCACAAGGAGTAAAAAATAGTGCTAACAAATCCCACTCAGTCTTCCTTAAGTTTGATGAATTTCTAGTTGAGAGTATTCATTCTCAACTGGTGGATTTCCACAGTACAATGCATTTTAGATTTCAGTCTTATTTAGTAAGAATGTTCATATTCTTCAATGAAGAAAATGTGCAAATACCAGAGATGGTTTTGACTGATGAAGTCAGTAGGATTTTCTTTAAATATATGAACCTTTTAATGGCTGAAGTATATAAATTCTTTTTCCAGAATAAGTTTCCCTGAGTTTTTCTAGTTATGAACGATTTTTTACTGTTTTCAACATACAAGAGGATTGGTGATTGGTTTTTATTTGAAGAATACATAGTCATAAGGGTATATGGATTCACTCATGAACCATATATCCTACCTACATTTCTCACTCCAAGAGTATTTGTAATGGAGTTGATCAGATAGAAGCTTATTGTTGAAAATGAACATTTTATAAGTTTTAGAAAAGCTTTAGAGATTAAATTTCCTTGGGTAGTTGGACCATTTATCATCAAAAATAAAGTTGTATTTCCTATAATAGAAAGCATTCTTGAGGATATTGGTTTTCAGATATATATTTCCACAAATTATGACCCCAATCACATCATTTCTATAAGCAAGCAAGTGAATAAGAACAAGACATTTGAACATCAAGAGGTTGATGGTTTGGATGAAAGTGAAAACTGACCAGATTATCCCTTGTTAGTACAGAATGAGGATGATATGCAGCACGATTCCTCATCACTAGTGCAGGATAATAATGTCACACGACCATATCCATTTTCTATTGTCCCAGCACCGTAGGTAATTACTCCTATTGCTAGTCATTCTGAAAACACTAATAAAAGAACCTTTGTGATGCTATGAAAATGGAGCAGGAAGAAAATTCATCAACATCGAATAAACAAAAGGTTGAAGTGGAAGGAGAAATGGTAAAGGTAACAAAGACTGAAAGTAAGAAAAATAAAATGAAGGTTAAAGGCCCATTTTAGATATAAAGGAGTATGCTTTTTCAGAAATGCCTAAAGGGTCTATAGGACAGTTCAAGAGTAGGGCATAATTGTTTGATACGTATAGAGATGAAAAAGGAATATCAACAAATGACTCCCTAAAATTTAATGCTAATGTGAGAAAAATTTCAAGTAAGTATGTTTCTTTGATCACTGATAGGGACCATACTCAAAATACTTTAAACCTAGCAGTATCCACTAAGAATAAGGTAGCAGAAATGAGGATGAATCTGGAGAATATACCTTTGCCAGGGAATATCCATTTGCATAAGAAGACTAGAGAGGTCATATACATTTATATTATTAAAGAAACCCTGAAGGTATCTATATCACAATCCACCAAATCTAAAATTCAAAATCACTTGAGATAGGATAAGGTGGAGAATAAAGCACACCTGCATCAAATAAAAAATATCAAGGGAGATCTATTGACGGCTGATAGTGAAGAAAACAAGGGAGAAGAAACTCAGAAGTTGTGTAATGAAAATGTAAATACAATTCAATTGTTAAAAATGAAGCTAAAAGTTCCTACCACTCAACTTATACAAGCATCATAATTGTCAGAATTAGAGAGAGAGAAAGAAGTACTTACTGATGAATTGAGCAATTGCAAGGAAAATATTTTCAAGTTTATAGAAGAAAAGAAGGAATGTGAGAAGGATTTTTTTTTTACTGAAAATTAGAAGGTCCTAAAACAAAAATAGGTTGAACTAGAGAAGAAAATAAAAGAAAAAGGAAAAGAACCCGAAGTACAAATAATTTCACCAGCTGCACCTTTACAAACAAATGAATAAGCAATGGTGTAGGCTATGTCCCGGGTAATTGTGAGAGACCTAAAGATTGTGTGTTTGAAAAATCAGAATAAAATATTGGAGGATGCATCTCTGAAGAAAGAATAAGACATAAAATCTATATAAAACAAGTATAAAGAGCTTTTAGACAAGAATGATAAACTAGTAAAGCACGTGACTCGACAACTACATGTACAAGGAGCTAAGCATATCATCTGGGATATGATTATAGCAAAAGGAGGAAAACTTACACCATATCTCAATTATATCCTAGATAAGGAATTTGTCATGCATGCTGCTAGATAGAGTTGTACAACAGTTAAAGAAGTTTTGAACAAAAATCCCATAGACACATCCAATAATACAGCTGGCTTTCTGAAAGGACTGACAGAGGATGATTTGAGGGAAGCAAGGATTAAAGATAGAATCTCAGTCATAACTTGGGTAAGAAAGGTTTTTAGCAAGAATCAACATATTGATACTGTACAAGCCAAAATAGACATCATGCATCAACAAATTAAGATGTTCATTGAACTATTCACACTAGTTTTTAAAATGCGTTTACCTTTCTTTTGGGAAGAAAAGGGTAGAGTTTTATCTCAAGAAGAATATCATGCACAATTGGTCAAATGTAGGTTATACCAAAATAAATTTGAAGACCCACAAAAATCTTTGTGTGGGAAAACAATAGTTGATAAAATACCTAAAGACTTTTATATATTGAATAATTCCAGAGCCACTTGCACATAGATGCCAGAGATTTATTATGTGGACCACGTGGAATTAAGGGTGCTGGAAAAGGAAATGGCTAGATTGGATATTCCTACTATCGATCAATGGAATATAATTGAAAAATATGGGAAAACTAAGTACAAGTTGTTGGAATATTGGTCAATACTGAGAGGGGGGGTGAATCAGTATTGTTAAATTTTTACCACTTTAACCACTTATTAAAACTTTAATCAAACCATATAATCAACAAGATACACAAGACACATAATTTTATCATGGAACCCCAATTGGGTAAACCACCAATACGTCCTATTACTGCAAAATTGTTATTTACAAATAGTTTTTCCTGCTTCTACAGACAGGATGGTATTACACCATATTTACCAGCAACTACTGGAAGGATGCTACGAATGCATGGTTTATTAGTTGGTACTGAAAGGATGCTACTACACCCTATTTACATGCTACCACTGGAAGAAGGCTATGACCCCCTGGTTTATCAACTGCTACTAAAAGGATGATACTACACGCTATTTACCAGCTACCACTGGAAGGAGGCTACAACCCCCTACTTTATTAGCTACGATTGACAAGATTCTCCTACACCCTATTTACCAGCTTCTGTTGGAATGAGGAAACAACCCCCTATAGTCCTATTTCCTACCCTAGCTCCACCCTGCCCCTAATATGTTATCAGTAAACTCCTATATTTATTTTCCCCTCAACCTCTCTCATACTTACTGGTCTCTCCCTCTTCTTCTATAATATGGACCATAGAGACACCTTTCTCCACTTCAAACTTCTTCTATATATATACATTCTTAATTATTTAAGCATTGTACCTTTTCAGAACAATCATACCCTTTCGTCTTCATTCCTTCTCAAAAAATCAGTTTGATAAAGTATTAATTCAAAATTCTATTAAAAATTTAACCTTTACAACCTTACAGATCGAACTCATGTTCTTTCATCTAGCAACTCTTCAAATATTTGATATTAATTTCGTTTATTACTATTTTAATATTCATTTTATTTAAATGTTAAATTAATTTAATTAATTTAACCTTCCTTGGTCATCCATGGGCTTCTTCATCTGTGTGCTAGCCTTCATGTTTTTCTAGTGAGCTTCTCCATCTGTGTGCTAGCCTTCATGTTTTAATAGAGATATTCTCCATCTACTCATGTTGTGGGCTTGCTCAACTTCATCTCTGATCGTGGGATTTACCAAACCAATGCCCATGGGATTCCTATCAACTGGAATACTCTATATTCAGGACTTCGGGTTTGTTTTCCTCCTCCCTGAACTCCCCATGGACTAAGTCACGAGAGCTTATCTCCTGCGGGCATCTCCTAATCTCCTGTCAATCGATTTACAATTTAACCTTTTATTCGCATTCTTCTGTAGTGTCTATTTCTGAAATCACCTTGAGCCATTGATCTTTGTCTCGGACTGTTTTTGGACCATAGATATGAAAATTTGTTTCCACACTATTAGTTTTCAACAATCCTTTTCCACTATCATGTTTTTGCACTCACCCTGAGTCATTGATCCTTGTCCTATACTGTTACCTGAACGTAGGTATGAGATGGGTTGCAGATAGTGGATTTCCAAACTGTGACATTTCTCAACATGTCTTTCTGCACTTAGCTTTCTTCCTCAATCGTTTCACATCATTGATCTCTCACGAAATTATTTCTGACCATCAATCTCCCAGATTGCATGATGAAGAATGCAAGTTCTCAAATACTCAAACGTTGTTCTTGTAATTCTTTGCCTTCAGTTTTCCACCTTCTAGACTTCCTTTCCGCACCGTCAATATTTCATGAAAGTATTTTAGGCCGTCGATCTTCTGGATTGGGGGATGCGGAATGCGGAACTGTGATATTTCTTACAGTCCTTTCATGATTCTGCACCTTCTACTTTCCTCCTTCCTCTTTTCTTTGTGCAGTGATCATTCTCCGCCGTTTATATTCTTGTGGATTCAATCCTAGCCGTTGGTCTTTTGGTCAATTTTGTATTTCTTCTTCTAGACTCCTTCTTTTGCGAAACCCTCCTATAACTGTAGATCTATTGTAGAATGTTCCTTAGTCATATATCTTCATACAATTGCATAACTCTTCTCGACCTTAGATCTTGTGTGAATCTAATATCAATCGTCGATCTATACTCTTTTGTGGAACTTCATATTTTCTTCCTATCCATTAAGGAACTGATCCTTAGCCATCAAATCTCATGAGGGATGCTCCTTGACCATTGATTTCAGGATCTCACCATGACATGTGGAACTTTACATTTTCCTCTTGTCATTTTCGGAACTGATCCTTAACGGTCGGATCTCGTGCGGGATGCTTCCTGACCATCAATTTCAGATCGAATGCGGATCTCACCATGACTTTGCAGATCTACATGATTTCTTTGCGAAAATCATCTATGACCATTTCTAACAATTTTGAATATTTATATATGCAGAGAATTTCATCATGCTGCTGATTATAAAGCATTTATAAACATTCTTGCAGATATAGTTTCTCTATTCTTTGATTGTTACATATACTATATCTCTCGTTTATATCTCTTTTGTACACTTCCACTCTTTATTTGTCTAGCCAGCTTTGTCATTCATACTGCATCTCCACTTACACTCGACCTCTGTTCTTTGTTTCATTAACCATTATTACACATACTGTCAACACTGTCTTGGAAGTCTTCAGATTAGTCATTCATACTGTCTTATCATCCATGTCCATTTTATCTATTTCATTTGTCATGTCAATTTCATCCATTGTATTTTTCATTAATGATATCATCATTAGGACACCATCATATTCCATGTAATCATATTTTCCCCATCCTCAACTATGCCATGCCATGTTATCATATCTACCATACCATATGTCATCACTACCTTAGTCTTTCACTAAGTTTGTCCTGTCATTATATCCACTGGTTATTCATTTGTCATTCATGAAAACCTTTGACATCAATGACAACTATATACTCAACAATCTCCCCCTTTTGAATTGATGGCAATATCTAAACATTCTCCCCCTTTGACAACAATGAAAAAGGATAATCTGTCATACCAATGTTGTACCTATTTTGATATAGGATTTCTTGTCTTTCTTCTTTCTGAAAACTCCCCTTTGTCATCATATCTCCCCTTTGTTAACTAAACTTGGTTATTTAATCCATGTATTATCATTTAAAATTTCCTTTCTTGCAACAGGTTCTTGGATGATAACTTAAATGATAGATCCATGGACTCCCCCTGTCACAGTACTTTCTGTCTTTTGCCAACATTTCCGTGATAGTGTTTACACTCAGAATTTTCTTCCACACACTTTTATCCTTTTTTTTTAAATAGTTATTATGTAACTTGATCTTCTCAAGAAGTATTCACATAATACTTGGTCTGAGATAACAATCCTTAGATGGACTGTCACTAGATTTAGTCCAGTTCTAAATTTGGTAGAACTGCTAAATTTACCTCTCCCGACCAATGGTCCCATAGGAAGCGCTCAATGACGAGCGGACTTCAAACCTTCGATGAATTGGATTTCATAAGGATTTCACTCCCATCTCCAGAAATTAACTTGTTAGTTCATCAGCAAAATGGTTGAAGTACCGTCAAATCTAGATCGACGGTGGACCTCAAATATCATAGGGAGGATTTCATCAAATATCGTTCCCGTCAGGATTTTATTTCTCCGCACTATTTCACCCAGAAAAATGGCTCACGGTCATTGATCTAAACCATTCTTTCATCTAGACCATCGGAATATGTGGCCCCTACCTAATTCCGCAAATCTCCATTCCGAATTTCTCCGTGTTAGTTCACCTAGTGGAATTATTTCCAGCCTTTGATCAAAATCCTCCTTTAATCTCCATCATTCAAACTTTAAGTGCCTACCACATTTCGCAGATTTCAAAAGTTCTTTCATCCATTCAAGTTTAACTAGCGAAATTATTTTCCACCGTAGATCTATCTGCCTTTAACCATTCAATGGTCTATTCTTACAGTAATTTAATCTACCTCTTCCTTTACCAAAATTCCTTAAGCCTATGCATTTAGATCTTCATTACCTATAGAACCTCATTAACATCCTGGTATTTTTTAATAGAGTGAATTTTTTATTTTTCAAATCAAACTTGAGTTTTCTTCCATTGTCAACAATTTTTTTATTTGTCATGACTTCAACTTCTAAGTGAACATAAAATCTTTATCTTCTATTCGATTGCAGAAATCATGGTCTTCATGAGTCACACATTTTGTTGTTCTCATGTTACTTCATAGGTCTTATAATTTCTCTATGTCAAGCATACACCAATCTTATCATTTAACATTCATCATCTATTTTTTTTGAGGAATATAGATTTCAATATACTTCAACATTAGATACCAATTGAGTTTTTTTCTTAGATACCAATTGGAATTTCCTGACTTTAACTCCCCTTGAGTATATGATCCCTTCTAATTTTATTTTTAGGGTTCTCTTTAAATATTTTTAGAAAAGGATCCCACAATCATCACTACATCCTTCTTCATCATGTTCATCTTTATCAGTGTATTATTTTATATCTCCATCTTGCTTTCCATCATAATGGATGTCATCCTTATTTATGGCACTATTATGCTCATCGTTTTCTTTGGAGGCCTCACTGATGTTTGAAATATTTATTTCTTCTATATCTTTGGAGTCTTCCTTTCTTCTCCACATCTTTCAATGAGGTACTCTGCTTACTAGTTTTTCATTTCTTTTTTTCTTGGTTTTCATCTTCCATACCTTTTTCTGAGTTTCCTTGGATGGTTTGCATGTACTATTCTTGCAATGTCTTGCAAAGTGTCCAATATTGTGACATCTGAAACATATAATAACTCTTTTTCCATTTGAGATGTTAGTGTCTTCTTTATTTTTAAGATCGTAATCTTCTTCTTTGATTCTACAATCATCAACCTTGTGACCAAACTTGTGACAATAATGACAATAACAATAGAATGTATGTTTGGAGAATCTCTGGTTCTTTTAATGACTATTTTCATTTGCATGTCTTCTGAAATTTTTCATCTTGAGAGGATGAACATAATTATGATGACTGGACTTCATTTCCTTGTGATTCTTATGTTGTCTAGGTGTATCTTTGGAAGCATCATGTTGATATTTAACATCTTCAACATCTTCATGAATGATGTATCTTGATCCTTTATGATTATATTCAAGACCAGTTTTATCCCTGGGGGATCTTTATAAGTTGAGGACTTTATTAGGAGCTCTAGTACTTTCCTTGAAGTCTCATTAACAGTATGCTGATATTTTAGCTTCTTTATTTCTTCCTTGAATTCAAGAATTTCTTGTTTTAAGCTCTTGACCTCTTCCATTCTAGCCAACATTTGTTGTCTTGAATTGTGTAGCTCTTCTTGGAGGTTCTTGACTTCCTCTTCTTTTGACGTCTTCTCTTCTTGATACTTTGAGAATTTTTCTTTCAAACAATTGTTCTTCATCCTACTCTTTCTCAATTCTTCAAGGGAACTTATGATTTTTTCATCTAGCTCCACCTCTCCTTCCACATATGAATCATCTTCTCAAGCTATTGTCCTCATGAGTGAATTTTCTTCATCTTCACTTATCTCTTCGAGAGTAGTAATTATTTCTTCTGCTCTTTGTTCAACTAAGTAATGTTTTTCTAATTTGACCCAGAGTTTCTTATATGAGCTACACTTCCCTATGTTCTCTTTGATGAGTTGAGGTAATCCATTAAGTACGGCCTCCATTGCCATTGGGTTATTTTTTTTGGACTCTTTTTGAGATGTATTCCTTTCTCTTTTTGGTAGGATGTAATTAGAATTAAATGCATTCCATACACCACATCCTAACAATTGTAAGTATACACTCATTATTTTTATCCCTATTACATATTCTATTTTATTAAGTGTTGGAGCTCTGTTGGAATCCATCGCTTTTTGTTGATCCATAGTGGTTTTTAGTAGGATCTCCTTCCAGTGGTTAAATTGTGATGAAGGAACCTGCTTTGATACCAATTGTTGGAATATTGGTCAATACTGAGAGGGGGGGGGGGGTGAATCAGTATTGTTAACTTTTTACCACTTTAACCACTTATTAAAACTTTAATCAAAACATATAATCAACAAGATACACAAGACACATAATTTTATCGTGGAACCCCAATTGGGTAAACCACCAATACTTCCTATTATTGAAATTTTTTTATTTACAAATAGTTTTTTTTGTTTCTACAGGCAGGATGGTATTACACCCTATTTACCAGCAACTACTGGAAGGAGGATACAACCCCCTGGTTTATCAGCTACTACTGAAAGGATGCTACTACACCCTATTTACCAGATACCGCTGGAAGGAGGCTATGTTCCCCTAGTTTATCAGCTTATACTGAAAGGATACTACTACACCCTATTTACCAGCTACCACTAGAAGGAGGCTATGACCCCCTTCTTTATCAACTAAAACTGACAGGATGCTCCTACACCCTATTTACGAGCTTCTGCTGGAAGGAGGAAACAATCCCCTGTGCAGGCCTGTTGCCTTCCCTAGCTCCACCCTGCCACCCTAATATGTTATTAGTAAACTCCCAAATTTCTTTTCCCCTCAACCTATGTCATACTTACTGATCTTTGCTTCTTCTTCTATAATCTGGGCCATAGAGACACCTTTCTGCACTTGAAACTTCTGCTATATATACATTCTTCATTATTTATGCATTGTCCCTTTTCAGAAAAATCATACCCTTTCATCTGCATTCCTTCTTGAAAAATCAGTTTGATAAAACCTTAATACAAAATTTCGTTAAACGTTTAACCTATGCAACCTTTTATATCAAACTCATGTTCTTTCATATAGCACCTCTTCAAATCTATGATATTAATTTTTTTCTTATTGTTTTAATATCCAGATTATTTAACGGTTAAATTAATTTGATTGATTTAACCTTCCCTGGTCATCCACCTACTTCTTCATTTGTGTGTTGTTCAGGATTAAGAACCCTTGTAACCTAGGTTCTGGGGTTACCAACTTACTACTAACCTTGCAGACAATCAGCTTTAATAGAGAATAGAAAGGAAATAGGAAGAAAATCTTGACTTACCCGATTACCGACAGTTGATCCAAGCTTGATCTTCTTCCGTTCTTCTTCTCTCCAAAGCTTCCAGGGATGCACCTCCTTCACCTGTAAAGAGAAAATTCACCAAGTAATATCTCATGCATGTATATATAAGAGATTAGATAAACAATATATCCAGTATATAATCAAGAATATTCATTAACCACGATACATGAAAGAGACTCAACACAATGTTGGAAGAAGAATTCTCTTTATTAACAATCAGTGAATGAGATAAGAGTACAACCCAGCTTCTGAGACAAGTACTCCTCTGCAACCAAAGGACTCTGAGTTCTACTGCTCCAAGACTTCTGAAGATATATCACCAGCATAACTTTTCTCTCTAATATTGATTGATTAATTCTCTCCCCAAGGCCTCTATTTATACTTTGGGAAATAGAGTGGTTTTGAAGGTTTAGGTTGAAACAGTTAGGATAGTTAATGATTAGGGACCAACTAATCTCCATTAATTGTGTTTTATATTTTTTAAGGTCGAATCAAGATGTACACGATTATTGATATAGGCATGCCGTGTATGCCATGCGAGTTTCTTAAAGGAAACCCACATATGCTGATGTACGCGGGTTGTAATGTAGATAGTCGCGTACAGTACGTGAGTTGTCAATGGAAATAATCACATATGTACATGAGTTGTAATGAAGATAGTCGCGTACACAACTCAACACTTAGAAAAATAATATGGCAAGCCGGTTCAAGGGTAAATGCATCCCAAGTCATGACCATCTATAGTGTTTTGGAAAACTTCAATCCTAAAATGTCCTTTTGTGTATCAATATAAGGAATGTCGACACTCGAACGGAGAAGTTCCATTTGGGTTTATAACAGATGCCCCCTAATGTGTGAGGTTAGAGGGAAATGATGGCTGAAATACATTATAATCATTATCTTGGAGAGCTCAAAAGGACAATGGAGTAGAGGTAGTACCTGAAACAAATACATAATAATGTCATATTCAAAATCATATCTGAGGATGCTATGTTCAATATACCGGAACACTAGCTCCTTTACAATATTTGAGTACATCATATGATAGAGGTACAAAACCATGTATATTACAAAGGTGGATCGAAGTGACAATATACAATAATGATGAGTCTTCAAACATCTGGAAGCTGTGTAAGTGATCACAACATAATATTGCGCAACTTAGTCCATAGATTTGAACCTAAGGTCTTCGTCAAAAATCCCAAAGAACTAGTACAATCCAAGCCATGTGAATAGATGTTATTGAAGTTGAACATGGATAGGATTCAACAGATTGTCAACCAATAGGTGATAATTGACAACTGAAGCAAAGGAATTCACCAATAATGAAAGTGAATCCGGACGTACGATCATCAAAAAACTCTAGGTCTTCGTCGTCAGGAAGTGTTGATGCGGAACCATACTGTGATGAGGAAGGAAATAGATCCTCCAACAGATCACAAGAGTGACTAGGAACTGGGTAGAGGAAGGAAAACGCAAGTAATAATAGATAGGACAATTATGGAATCAGGATATAGATCAGAAACAGGTTTAAATCCTTGAACACTGAGCACGACACAAAGATGACCCAAGGAAGCTTTTAACTTTTCAGATAGTACAACTAGACTTATCTGTCATGTAGGAGACATGATCAGATTCCCCAAGTATAACTTGACAAGAGGAGGAGTAAGAAACTCGAAGTAATAGCTGAACTAAAAGTGAACACTAAGACATGAGTATCATAAAAGAAAAAGAGTGCTATGTTGAAGGAAGACATGCTGCCACCGACTGAGAACCAAAAGAAAACTTCTTCCTTATCTTTCCTGTTAAATTTTAATGAGTCCAGGAAAGTCAACTCAAGTCTCTCTTCATTTTTTGACAAGCTTGAAGAGAATAGGGAATAATGCTTGATAGTATCACTGATTCATGGATTTTATGAGCCTGAACTAGTATATGCTCATTTGGTGCTTTCATGTTTAGAGAGTCTGAAAACTCCGAAGAAGACTCCAAGGGGGTCCTTTTTCGTCCAATTTAGTCTCTTGAGGCCAAAAAAGTATAAAAACATACCACAAAAGAACTCTCTTAACTCTCGTAGAAGAAAAGGTGAACCTTTTTCGTACTTAGTCAGGGAGGTCTGAAAAAGGTTAAATTACCACCTACCCAATGCTCCTTTGAGAACAACATATAGCTTGAGTTTTACGAGTATGAAGGAAAGAAAGATCACTCGAAAAGATCCATTTGAGTACGAAAAATGGGGCTTACAACAATAAAATTGATGCTTTGTTCTTGGTGTTTAACGAGCATGACAAAGAGATGAAGTACACTCGGAATCTTTTTCATGTTTAGGTCTAGAGCATGAAAAATAGAAAACTGAGCTCATACCGGGTGTTCCTTTTCTATAAATTTTGTCCCTTAGGTCCAAAAAAGTGATAAACCTGTACCTGAGAATACTCTTCTCAATTTCGTAGAAAAGAGAGTGATCCTTTCTCATATTAGTCCACATGGTTCGAGAAAGAGATAACCTACCACCAATGCGGATTCCCATTCACATATTCTTAACGAGCTTGAACAGACAAGTTTACTCAGTAGTCAAGTATATTTTGAGGAGTTAGACCTGGGCCTAAAGAAACTCCATAAGGGTGGGGAGTCTTATAAAGGGATAGCTTGTAAAAAGAGACCAAAATGAGGCTCAATTTGGCATGAGAAATAGCTAAGAAGACTCCCCTGAACCTATGATAGCTGCAGCATGAGTATCAAAAGACAAAAAATAGGTTTTAAATGAGGATACTCATGTGAGGAAAGTCCTATCCACAAAAGAACAATGGCATAAACGAGGAACTAATGGTTAAAAATACCATAGTCTGTGGTCAAAGTGTTAATTCTAGGATTAAGATGGATTAGGTATAAATGCAAAATGCATGTGAAATAACCAAAAAACCATCCTATATGACCGAAAAAACAACTTTAAACGAACATAGACCTGTCACATTGAAGAAAAAGATATGGCATTAGTTTGATTTTATATAAAAAATATAAACTATAGGGAAAAAACCCACTTTGAAAATAATATTTCTATAAATAGTTCAAAATATAAATCAAAACTCACCATTTTATTTTTTACCCAAAATAGACAAGTTTTAACTCTACCTTTGATTGCTCAGTGTGGACGAATCGGTGGACAATTCTCGAAACCGCAAGTGCCAGGTAAAACTACACTCCATGCTCTTTCATTTGATCCAAGCAAATTTCAATTTTCGACCCAAATTTTATGTTTTCCAATGCCCTCAAAGCATGAACGTTGTGTACGTGGGTATGGTATATCAACAGTCATGTACATGCGTTCTGTACATGGGATGCCCGAAGGAAAGTCGCGTACAGTAGGCGACTTGTCCACAGGACAATCATATACACTCCAAGAGGTAGAAAAATATTATGTAGGGCCAAAAAATCAATTTTTTATATGAATCTAATGGTTTATAATGGCTTATTTATCAGATTGAAATATGGTGCTTGAGTGGAGGGAGAGGGAACATGAAGACATGGACCAAGAAGCTCTACAAGATGCCCCCATGGTAAATGCTTTGCGGCAAAGTGGGTTATTGAAATTCTTCTGTACCTCACCTATGCAATCAAATGTCTGCCTATTAGAGTTTTTGATAAACTATTGGGATCCCGATCTTGGTATGTTTGATCTTCAAGGTGAGTTTCTAGAGGTTGCCTCGAAAGATGTCTATTTTATCTCTGGTTTATCATGACGGGGAGGTCCAATGAACTTGGAAGGTATCGGCAGAGGCAGTGTTATTCTAAGTGTATAGAACTACATAGATATATACTGCGAGCCTGGTACTCAAAAGAGGGGTAGCTGCATCCCTATTGTTCATATTCACAACTTTTACTTACATGTATTGGCAAGTACTATAGTGAGGGTTGCAGGGTCATCATCACTTCACCTTGCAACTTGGAACCAAATGAGACTTGTAGTGGACTGTCTATAGGGAGCTCTATATGACTGGTGTTCGGGAATAATCCCGATAATGAGGAAACAACTCTCTGATTGCAAAAGAGGCAGGCCAATTTTTTTTGGTTATTCCAGCATATTGGTATCCTTTTTCTTCGAGAGGGTTCCTAGTTTGAGTTCTATAGTACCATTACCAGTTCATTCTCCCTGTTAGCCTAGACTGAGTGGGTGGGGAGAGATATTCCTCCATTAGGGAGGTGGTGGATCGGTCTAGAGTGTATACGATGACGACTTCTACTTTTGGTGGGAGCAACAGTTACCAGCCTTGGAGTAGTTTCCATATGCTAGACTAGATTTTTGAGGTGATACCAACCTTGTCCTCCCTTCTGGAGGATCATGGGGAGAGTCAGGTATTTTTGTCTTCAAAATTTTAAAATTTTTATGAATTTTTAATTATAAATATATATACATATGTATAAGAGTTTTTAATCCTTTTAAAATGTCAAAATGCAGATATTGGACCAATCCGCCCTGTTGGGCATCCACGCATGTATGTGTGTCTTGTGGTGGGAGAGGAATTGGGTTTGATTAGGGTTCTTGAGGGAAAGCTGGCCAGGCCTACCCAGAGAGTACCTACATTACTCATTGAGCATATCCTTGCCATCATGTAGGAGCTAGTGGTTGGTATACCACCTATCTGGATACGCCTTATGAGCTAGGTAGCGAGAGCAGTACTTGTGTATAGTGATGTCATTGGGGCTGCTGCAACCGAGGAGGATGAAGAAGCCCAAGAGCAGGGTGATTAGGGTGATTAGGGGGACCAAGGTGGTCAAGCTTAGACTTAGGATCATTTTATGGAATTTGATCCATGTTTTGTATATTATACAGTTATGACTGGATCTGAGGATAAAAAAATCAACCTATCTATATGGACATATATTCACATATGTATATATATATATATATATATATTCAATTTATTTACAAGTGTTTTGTTATGTGTGTGTTGTATATTTTTATGCAAAATGTGTTAAGTGGCAATCCAAGATATAATTAGAATATGCATCAGTTAATGGATTTTGATTTCTTGGAATATGATTGAATGTAATAAACTCAAAATTTATTTCCAATCACCTAACTTGCATAAACTGACATAGTAAAATAGGGTTCTACACCTGATAAGCTCGATTGAGCTGCGAAACCACCAGCTGAGAGTCAAGTTGGACTTCTAGCTGAGTGATACCACGTGACAAAGAATCCCATAAAATCTCAATGATAGCCCTGTATTCAGCCACACTATTGGTAGCAGGACCTAAGCAAGCGCCTCCAGAGGTGAGTAGTTGTCCTAAGGGTGAGTAAATGACCCATGTGGCTGAAGCCAGATTACAAGTGTGGTGACTGCCGCCATCAGCGAAACCTATGAACCACTCGGAAGACATCTGTAACAAACAACAAATGGTATAAAAACATGAACCTACGAACTATTGTACATAAAAATACATACAAGAAAATACAAGAAAAAGCGCTAAGCCTAAGCATAGTACTTTTTCAAGTAGAGCCCATTTCTAGGCTCGGGCAGCTTATTCCCTTTGAAATCTATCAATTCATATGCGCCCTTATTCAACACCTTTGACATGACATAAGGTCCTAACCACATAAACCTAAACTTTCCTACCCCTAGGGGTTCTTTGTCCTGATCCCAGAGCAAGACAAGCTCCCCTTCAAAAAAAATCTGAGGCTTGACCGATTTATCGTATTGGATTTTTACCCTATTTTTCTGAGCTTCATTTGCTATCAGCGCATCTCTATGCTGCTCATATAGATGTTCTAAATGTAATAAATGTTCTTCCAGCTTAGTCGTATCAGGTAACACATGAATATCAATCTTTAAGGATGGGATTTTGCAATCGACCGGGGTGGTTGCTTCCACTTCGTAAACGAGTTGGAAAGGAGAAAACCCTGTAGCAATTTTCACAATGGTCCGATATGCCCAAAGTACAAGATATAGCATGATGTTCCAGTTGGAACGAACTGCATTAATAGTACGTTTGAGAATATTCTTCAAATTTTTATTTACAACCCCGACTTGACCGTTTGCTTGAGGATAGAATGAAGATGAATGTTCTTGTCTAAACCCTAGCATAGTAGTAAATTCAGTCATCATACTATTTTGGAAATGACGGCCATGGTTAGTGACAATATCTTTAGGGATACCGAATCATGTGATAATTTGGTTGAAAACGAAAAAAGCTATAGTTTCCCCATCGGCTTTAAAGGTGGGCATTGCCTCTTCCCACTTCATGAAATAATCTACAGTGACAATGATATGTTTGTTCCCCCCAGATGAGACTAGGTTGCACGTCACGTAATCTATCCCCGACTTTGTGAAGGGGCCCACTGAGATGACAGAAAATAACAGAGAAGGATGCGATCGCATCTTTTTGGTGTAAAGCTGACAAGGATGACAACGCTTCATGGCTTCCACACAATATTTAAAGATCATGGGCCAGAAAAAACCAGCATGTAAGATCTTCTGGGTTGTTGCTAACCCAGATAAATGACCCCCACACGCTCCACTATGGGCATCATTTAGGACAATATCTACTTCTTCATGGGTAAGACATCGACGCAAAATGGAATCTACCCCCCTACGATATAAAGTGTCTCCAATAACGAGGTAGTTCTTGGCATGTACATGTAGTTTACACTACTCTCATTTGGAAATAAAAAATATATGCTCATTTGGGAATGATTCTTCTTCAATGGCTACATCTTCCTCTACTGGAAATTCTGCAATGATCTCAACAAAAACTAAGGATTTCTTGGATTTGGCGAATTGGAAATATAATTCAAACTCCTGAAGAATGACTATCCATTTGTTGAATTTTCCTCCAACTATCCATCGGGACAAAACATATTGAAAAGGATTAACATCTGCTACTATCATCGTGGTCCTCATTAAGATGTAGTGACGCAAACTCCGAACAGCATACACAGCTTCCAATGCCAACTTCTCGACATGGGAATACTTAAGTTCGGGGTTGGATAAAGCACGACTGAGATAGTAGATGACATGAGCTTGGAGCTTATCGTCCTCCTAGACTAGTACTACCCGTATGGTTGACTCAGATGCAGCCAGATACAATATAAAATCCTGAAAGTAATCTGGCAGGTGCAATAACGATGCCGACAACAAAGATTTTTTTAATGCTTCGAATGCAAGTTGTGCAATTTCATCCCATACAAATGGGGTGTCCTATTTCAACAGGTGCATGAAACCTTTAGTAATCTTGGCATAATTTACAATAAAATGTCGAAGGAAGTTGGACTTCCCTTGCAGGCTTTGAAGCTACCTGATAGAACGAGGAGGAGGCAAATTTACGATGGCCTCAACTTTCAAAGGATCCACCTGAATTCCTTTGTTGAAAACAATGAATTTGAGCAGTCTCCCTGACTCGACACAGAAAATGCACTTGTTGGGATTCAAGAGAATTTTGTAGTATCTGCATCGTTCAAAAATTAAACACAAGTGATATGGATGATCGATCCTCTTACGAGAATGTGCCAGCAGATCATCAAGGTAGGGTTCGACAATGGATTTAATGTCGTGAAAGGAAAAATTTATTGCCCGCTAAAAGGTTACCCCTACATTTTTCAATCCAAAGGGAATTTTCTTGTACGTGAAGGTACCCAAAGGACAAATAAAAGTTCTTTTATGTTGGTCTTCCAGTTTAATTTGGATTTGATTATACCCGAAGAAACCATCCATAAACGAAAATACTTCACTTCCTACACAAGCATCAATAATTTGATCTATAAATGGAGTGGGGTAGTTGTCCTTAGGACATGGTTTTTTTAGATCTTGAAAGTTAGTACAAACACATATATTCCCTTACTTTTTTTCAACAGGAATAGGGTTGGATAACCATTCTGTCAAAGCTATGGGGTAAATGAAACTAGCTTTCAGCAGTTGCTCAACTTCAGCCTTAACCGTCGCCACTTTATGTGGGTTGACAGGTCTCAACTTTTGTTGAACAGGTCTAGCATCAGGGTATGTTCATATTTCTTGCTCGACTATTGATGGATAAATTCCTGGCATCTCCTCATATGACCAGGAAAATACATTACGGAATTCCTGAAACAAGGTTGTATAGATCGCAATCTCCTCCAGAGAGTAGGTCGCAGCGATGTGTACATTTTCCACAATGTTTGGGTTTACAGAGATGTTGATAGGAATTGTAGTGGAAATGTTTTCCAAATTCCCCTTAGCAAATATTCCTTCCCTTCGTAAGGGATTAATAGGCATATCAACATCACCTTTCAGTCTCATATGGAACTCCTGGTTCTTGATCCTGCTTAACTCTGGAATAAAATAGGATCGATGGTGAAGATCTTTGTGGATCTTATATCGTCCACACATGGCTTCCAGAATGGTTTCATCCGAAGGTAAAACCATATCTAAGCGATATCTAGAATGCAAAGAGTTTTCTGCCCAAATAGGCATATAGACTTCTTTCGGCTCCTCTGAGACTATGAGAGGGACCGAAATGGGATCAATAGCGGTATGAATGATCGCTTGATAAGATACTTTCGCTGCTAATAAGGGCACTTCAGGTTCATGGTGGGAAGGAAAAACCCAAGGATCTGTTCTATCAACAACCGTTGCTATAGACTTCCCTACACTAGTAGAACCTAGATAATTAATCGTAGCTAGAATATCAAATGTGACCATCAATGATGCGTACAGTCCAGCCCCTAAGCTCTCTGAAGCAGGTCTAACCTGATCAACCAATGGTATGGTGGACTCGTTAGTTTCCATGTGGCCTTTTTGAGTAAAACTAAGTTGGTCTATAGTAACCAACTTCCCTTTGTGTGGAAACACTACCACCCCAAAAATGGTCGATGCAATAGCTGACATGGCGTAAGTCCAAGTTTTCCCCAAGAGCAAGTTATAATCCAAAGGTGCATCAATCACCTTTACCTCAACAGACACTGCTTTCCCTGCCAACTTAATTTCGAAAGCTGGTAGGATACCATGTGGACAAAATGACCTTCCGTCGAAAGCAGTAAGTAGGGTGTTCGATGGAACCAACTTGGAGATCCAAGAGATTTCCAACAAGACAGGGACATGACACATGTAGAAGCACCCTCGTCGACAACTACCCTTTTAATGGTTTTTCCACCATGGATGACATCTATCGATAAGGCTACATGATATGGCAGGTGAATTTTGACATCAGACAAATTAAATTTCTCCATGAGGCTCGATGAGTCCATACTGCCTAAGGATGCTAAGAGTGCATCCCACTAAGTAGGACAACTCTGTAACACCTCTAAATTCGACATCACACAACGAGTCTGGGCTAAGTCTTCAACTACGCAGTAAATTTTCTACAGCCCTAGCATTGGGATTGTGCAAGGTTTTCTTGAAGACACCTTTCGGTATCTTGGGCATAATTTCAGTAGGCTTCTCAATTGTGAGAGGGTTGGAAGTTTCACCTATTGACTTACCCTTCTCTGAAGCCTCTTTTTCATATTTCTTGTTCCTTCTCTATAGTAAAGTCTCAGATCTAACCATGTTGATATAATTGGAGTCAGGAGCATTTGGAGATCCCCCTACTGCATTTGAAGCTAAAACAGAACTCTGTCCTTGCGGAAAAGGATCCTTCAGGACAGCCGGTTGTTGGCCTTTTAATAGCTTCTGAGCTTATTCCATAAGGGAACATAGATGGGTCAGGTGATCTTCATGGTACAAATTACATGGGAATTTCACCTTCTTCTTTTCTTTTCCCCCCATCAGCATTGTTTGTGGATTTTTTCTTGTTTTGGTTTCCCTCACCCTTTTCTCCTTTCTTCTTTTTCCCACTGGGCTGCTGATTTCGCTTTTGAGAGGATTGCACAAAAACATTTGCATTTTGGGGTGAGGGGGGAGCCTTTGCTGCCTCTGCCGTAGAATGTTTGACAAATAGCTGATGGATCTGTTTAGCCAAATATTCTAAAGTGGGAGAATTCATAGAACCAACCACACCATCGGCATGGGGTCCAGGCTTAGGTTTCTCTAAATTGTGCGTTGGCCTCGGTGCCTCAGGGATAATTTCATATAAAATCCTAGACTGAGAATATATCAAATCTAGATGCTGGGCCCTGAGGATAGCTTCTTCCTAGTTGGTCACTCCCAAAGTAGATACATCCTTAGATATATATGGCAATAGGGATTTAAGGAACCATTCTAATAAGAACTCGGGAGGAATAGTGGCTTTGATAAGGCTCTTCCATCTTCTCCACTCTTGGATGTGATCCGAAATATGAGTGGACTTGTCCTGCCGAAAGGTAGACAACAAGTCTATCCCAAAATCATATCAAATAGGAAGTTGGAAGTGACTAGGGAATACATTATCCAAGTCCCAAAAACTATTAAACACAGCAGAAGGCAATTCAATATACCATTTTGTTGCAGTACTGGTTAAAGTTCTTTGGAACAGCCTCAACCGAACTGAATCTTTGTTCAGTGAGTTGGAAGAGCACCACAAATGGAAAGTGGTGACATGAGCTCCAGGATCATCACCAACTTTGCCTTCGAATGTCACGATATTCGAGGGCAGCTTGGTAGGAACGGGTGGCAAGGAGGAGTTATGTCTCACCAGGTCATTCATTAGTTTTGACAAATCTAGAAAATTTAACGTTTCCAGGAAATGGAGCTTGGGTATAACCGGAGCAATAAAAGTACCATCTTGGGGATTAGAGGGACTTGCCCCCATATTCCCATATGTGAAGGTGGGGTTACCCCCTGCTTCTGGTTGTGAAGTGGTTGGGCTGCTTTGGAAAGGATTCCATCCATAAGCTAGTAGATTGTTTATGTGCGGTGCAGTATATGAGGTTCTAGCTGCCCTAGTTGAAGCTGGGGTTTGGAATACAGGAGCAGGTATCCCTCCGCTGAAAAGTGAAAAAGGAGAGCTCGTGAATAGAGCTTAAACTGGAGTTTGAAAACCTTGAGCATAAGGATTAGGGTTTCCAAACTGCACCCCTACATATGCAAGTGTTGGGCCTACATATGGAGTGGATGGGGGAATGTGCCCCCCATTCCAAGCAAAACCCTGGAAAAAATCTAAGGATCCTATAGGACCACTTTGAGCAGTGTATGTGAAGGAATTAGGAACTGTAGGTACACTAGGAATCCCAGTAACCATACCACGAGAAGCACCTGCTAAACTTGTGGGAGCTAGTGGTTGAATCACTCAACTAGCTGGAGTTAATGGTGTAGTAGGTATACTTGTTCTAGGGGAACCTACCAGGGGAGGTGGCATCCCTTCAGCCGGAGCGGCTGAGGTGGAAGTAAAAAAACTTTCTCTTGTAGTAGACATTATTCTGCCCAAAGGGACACCAATCACAGGTGGATTGAAAGGACGAACCTGAACAATCACCGCATTGTTTAAGTCAGTTAGAGGTGAATTAAAATTCCTTGCAAACTTTTCAGCCTTCTATCTCAACTGTCTTTAAATTAAAATGGTTTTCCCTAAGTTCTGGTTCACCCAGAGCTTCACTAACTCCTATCGGTTCGAAAGAACCATCCGTGTCTAATCTCCTCCTTTGAGGGGGAGGTGGAAGTTCCAATGTGATAAGCAGAGGAAGGTTTTGTAACCTTCATGACCTTCTAATAGATTGGTCCTCCACGATTGTAAATTTGACTCTTCACACTCTAAGGCCAGCTAAAAGCATAGACAAACCACAGAGAAATCACTACAAAATTTCCTAAATTCGCAACAATCACAAGGGGTATAAGATATGCTTTCCTGAAGAAAGCTAAGAGACGGTTTTTTGGTGTCCTTGAAGAGGTTCTTAGGCACAAGTGGAGGAATCACCCACCACCCTCCTACACTTTCAACAAGGTCTACCTTCCAAGCCTGTCCAAGGTGAACCAAAAATATCCTTCTGGTTTACCTATGTATAAACCTTAGATGTCCAAGAGACTAGAGGCTACCTTAAATATATCAATAGTCTGGGGGGACAGTCACAAGCCTGATTCATACGCATGGGCAGGGTAGCAAAGCCCGAAACTTTTTCTAGGACAGAGTCTCCATATGCATAAAAACCTTGGTCTACGTTTTGACAAGGAATCAAAGGGTTATCTCCTCAGTCCAATGCCTTCACGCAGCCTCATGCTTAACTCCCGTTTGAGAGGAGCTTCCCATATGCTATCAACACAGAGAAGGATTTACATATTGATTGGCCAACTATGTCTGAATTTAATTACTTATGGGGAGTTTACACTTCCTATCCCACAAGTCTAGCCTAAGCTAGTAGGTGTATGACTCTATAAAACAAAACTTACTAATAAATTTTAAATTATAGCGTTCATTTTAATGGTTGTTCTTAGTTAGAGGGTAAGTGGTGTGAATGACTATGATATTATAGACTCGATAAGAAAAGTAAAAAAGGTGTATAAAATGAATTTGAAAGTAAATTATAACTACTTAAAGCAAGCTTCTTTTTCTTTTTTTTTGTAAATATGAACTAATGAAATTACAACTAGGAAAGAGAAAGCTAAGACTTATTTTTGTAATTTTTGAGATTTTATTCAAAAACTGAAAATAAAACTACAATATGCAATTCAAATGCAAATGTTTCCAATGCTTTTCTCTTCACTTTTCAAACTCTTCAAAAATTACTATGCACCTAAATGCAAAAACTCTTGAGTATGCTTGAATAATTAAACTATATAAAGCAAGTAAAATGAATTATAGTAGACTTATAAGAAGCAAAAATCAACTTCCTAAGGAAGAAACTTGGTGAACACCTAGATTGGGAAGACGTAATGAATGATATCCACCAAAATCAATAAAAGGCAAGTGACAAACCGAAACTACTTGGAAATAGTACGGGGTACAAGGTATCTACAACCCTGATCACTAATTCAGATACAAAACACTTGGACCTATCACCCAACAGGATAATCCACCTCACATTACTAAAATAAAGAGAATTCAAACAACAAAAACTCAAGGGCTTACTAAAATCACAAAGTATGATTCACAGGGATTTCAAACCTACAGTGCAGTGCCAGTACTAGAAGACCCCAAAGCAAGGAAAAATCCAAAAAATACAGGGACAAGCAACCCTACCACAAAATTTTGCTGCTAAGGTATGTACACGACTGTCTAATAGAAAAACCCGTGTACTATACGTGATTGTTCAATATAGCAACCAATGTATACAAGCTTCTGTACGTGACTGTGTAGCACAACAACCCCCGTACAGGACACAATTTTTTCAAAAAAGGAAAAATTATGAAGGTCTCTAAAACACTACTACAAGTACAAACCAAGATATAAAACCACACACTGAATCAGAGCAAATATTGGGCAAGGATCTATAGGACTAATCCACAACAGGCTGGAATTCCTAGCGGATTCACCAGTTCTGTTGTTCAGGATTAAGCACCCTTGTAACCTAGGATCTAGGTTTACCAACTTACTACTAACCTTGCAGACAATCATCTTTAATAGAGAACATAAAGGAAATAGGAAGAAAGTCTTGACTTACCCGATTACAGTCTTTTCACGATTTTGTGCCTTCCTCTTTCTTCCTTCTGCTTTTCTTTGTGCAGAAATCATTCTTTGACATCGATCTTCTTGCAGATTCAATCCTGGCTGCTGATCTCTTGATCAGATTCATATTTCTTCTTCCACACTCTTTCTTCTACGGAACCTTCCTATGACTATAGATCTATTACAAAACGTTCCTCAGCAGTAGATCTTCGTACACTTGCAAAACTCTTCTTGACCTTATATCTTTTATGGATCTAATATCGACCGTCGATCTATACTCTTTTGTGGAACTTCATCTTTTTCACCTATCCATTGTGGAACTCATCCTTACCTGTCAGATCTCATGCAGGATGCTTCCTTATCATTTATTTCAAATCGAACGTGGATCTCACCATGACTTGCAGAACTTTACCTTTTCCACCTGTCCTTTGTGGAAATGATTCTTAACCGCCAGATCTTGTGTAGGATGCTTCCTGATCGTCAATTTCAAATCGAATGCAGATCTCACCATGAATTTGCGTATCTACATGATTTCTTTGTGGAAATCCTCTGCGATCGTTTCTAACAATTTTGAATATTTATATACACTGAGAATTTCATCATGATGCTGATTATAAAGAATTTATAAACACTCTTGCAGATATATTTTCTCTATTCTTCGATTCTTACATATACTCTATCTCCCGTTCATATCACTCTTCTACACTTCCACTCTTTATTTGTCTAGCCAGCTTTGTCATTCATACTGCATCTCCACTTACAATCGACCTTTGTTCTTTGTTTCATTAACCATTGTTACACATACTGTCAACACTGTATTGGAATTCTTTAGATCAGTCATTAATGCCATCTTATCATCCATGTCCATTTTATCCATTTCATTTTTTATGTCCATTTCATCCATTGTATTTGTCATTAATGATATCATCATTAGGACACCATCATATTCCATTTCATCATATATGCCACATCCTCAACTATGCAATTCCATGCTATCATATATTCCATATCATATTTCATCACTACCTTAGTCTTTCACTGAGTTTGTCATGCCATTATATCCACTGGTTATTCGTTTTTCATTCATGAACACCTTTGACATCAATGACAACTATATACTCAACACAGGCTGCGTGGATGAATATTTGTTGAAGGATTGTTGAATACCATTGAATATTAATTAGTTAATATTTATAGTTTATTTCTTGAGCAATTATTAGTTAGAGAGACAAATGAAAGATGTAAAAAGTCAGTTATTTGCCTATTTTTAGTATAGAGTTAGTTATCAGCTCATGGAGCATTTTGTTGTATTTAAGCAAGTTTTTACATCTTAACAAGGATTGGAACCCATGAGAGATTTTTTATTGTAACAGAGATCTAAAGATTAATAAAATAACAGAGTCAAGCATGCCTTTGACAGAGATTCCCATGTTATTATATTTCTAGCATGTGCTTTCTTTTCCTTATATGTGTATGTGTTTCCTGTTAAAAAATTCCATTATGCTATCTTTTTTCATGTTTAAATGATTTTATAATGATTCATAATTCATATACATATGCTCTGTTTCATTGCTTTTAAGCATTCACAAAATATTTCTTCTAAAGTTAATGGTGGATTCATATTTGATAGATGCCCACATTGATGGATTGTTTCTAATTTCTTCTATATCACCATACAACAATATTTTTTACTGTGAATAAGTAGCTACCTTGACTCTATTAAAATTCCTTTGCAATAGCATTGTAAATGTTTATTGTTTTATATGAATCCATGCCCAATGAACACTTGTTTCAACCAAAATCATATTTAAATTTTATTTCTTTGAAAATAGTACTGTCCTATGAGATAAATATTGAGAGATCCCTCTCTAGAAAGAAAGAAGCCATCTTTCTTCCTAAAATTTGGTTTTGTGGCTACCTTGGGATCATCCTTTCACAACCCGGGGTAAATTCTGACTGCTAACACAAATGCATTAGGAAGTATTTGCAGAGCATGTTCAGTTACAGAAACACTGGTGTGATTGTCAATAAAAGCACCAAGGCATTTATTTTATAGAGGAACACTAGGATAATTTTAAGAAAAAAACAATATCGTGAATGAATTACGTATGCCCCAAATTGTACATTGAGTTCAATTGTTTTTTTTTAATTCCATTAATCATCATAAAGTGAAATATTTTTTATTATAACACTAGCAGAAAATGAGAAATTAATGACTAAAATCAGGCTATAAACGACTATTTTTGAGTCGGTGACTAATAGTAGCAAATTACCACTATCTTATAGCTACTTGTATTTCACTAGTCATTAATAGCTTGACTTAGTAGTCATTGATTTAGTCATTGATTTAGTCATTGATAGACAATGCTTTAGTCATTGATAGTCAATGATTTAGTCATTGTTTTAGTCATTGATTTAGTCACTAAGTTAGTCATTGATTTAGTCGCTGATTTAGTCACTAAGTTAGTCATTGATTTAGTCGCTGATTTAGTCACTGATTGCAACCATTAATGACCAAATATACAACTAAATAAACTACTAGATGTTAACATATTAATGACTAAGCTAAATACGACTAAGATACGGGAAATTAGCTACTAATAGTCGTATATATGTGAATTTAGTCGTTTTTGTAGTCACAAATTTATGATAGGGCAGAGAGGAATCGAACCACCAACCTCCTGCCTATAATTAGGCAGGCGCTCTACCATTGAGCTAGCACCCTTTAAGAAGTTGTTATTGAGTGACAATGATGATATTAAAACAAATTTATGATAGATATCAATCTACAAACTACATAATTATTACTATTACAACTTACCAGTAACTAGTATTTATGAAAGTAGTCATTTACGCAGTGAAGAATTGTAAATAAGAAGGAGTTGCGTTGGATGATTTCGCAAATCTTGAAGTTTCGATCCCTACTATGGGATCATCATTAGGAGACAACTGAAGCATGAGGTAAAAGACCAAGAAGCTCGTCAGTATTTATAGTTAGTGTGAAGCATAATAGGTTATAGGTTTTTAAGTCGGTTTTAAGTTTTAAAATTTTTTAATTATTTTATTTTTAATTTTTAGAAATCATTATTATGAAAATATTATAATAAGGTTTAAATATCTAAATTCAGACGCTTTGGGAACTTCTCCAAAATCCCTCCAGACACATCATTAGCATCATTGACTTTAGGCATTTGCGTAGTGCATCTTTGCATTCTCTTATTCCTGTGAGGTCAATAGATTTTATAGACATTATTAAATAAGCATAAAATTTCAATCATCTGAGTAAAACTAGGCCATCTGAGTAAAAATAGGCCACTGTCAAAGCAGATCGGGAGAAAAACAGACTCTTCTTGTACTGTAACGAAATATGAAGCCAATTATGCAAACATGCTTGAATTTTTTTAAGATTTAGACAGTTAAACTTAAACCTGTCTACAGCACAAGATCAATTCATGCATGGCCATTAAAATGTAAAAGCAAATAGGAAAAATTCAAAACTCACATAAAAATGATGAATTCAAAATGTATCTCTGACTTGTATTCAGGATATAAAGTTTCTAATCCCTTGAATCTTGTAGCATTTACAATTAAAATCACAAATTATAATAGTTCAATGACCATTCTATCAATTGTTACAAAGCAGTTCTCCAAATTTCTACATGTCATAAAATTATGACAAACAAACAGACCACGGTACTTCAACAGCAATAAGCCTGAAGCATAAAACACAAGGAAATTAAGACTTTCTTTGCAGAAAGCAATTTCTTTCCTTCTAGGATTGAGAGTGAGATATGTAACAGTCATCATAACTTACTTCATGCAGCCAAACTGAGAAAGAGGAAGCAAGCTTAGTGGTTCTGGTATTTGACACCACCAATGTGTGAAAAACTGATACATTTGAGGCCAATTGTAAGAACTTTATAAAAATATAACATACCCAAGGGGTGAGATACTGGAAAATACCCAGGAATATATGAAATTGGGTTGTTGAGGACTTGGAGACTTTGTTAGATTCCTATTGGCTACCAACTATAGTTTGGATTCTCAGGGTAATACCAATTATCCCAACCTTGCAAAAGCAATTAAGAATTATTTTCAAATGGGGACCAAAATAAATGTACATGGTTAACATGCATATATCGCAACTTTGTGGAGGGCTGGAGTTGCACAATACAAATTGAACAAATCAACGTAGAAGCATTGAAAAATTATATGCCTATAAATAGTTTCAAGCATCAGGGTGTCAACATTAGCCTCTTGACAAAGTGGATTTGTTTCAATCCTTTTTGAAAATAAATATGTTGCAAATTGTAGTTCATCATCAAGAACTAACATAAGGGTTTAGTCTATTTTGATCTTGGAAGGCCAGCGCCAGTTTTGAGAAGTCATAGGTAGTATCTCCAATCTGGACCATGAAATTCACTAAATTCAAATGTCATATAAGAGCTAGAAGTTTGGAACAACTTAATTGAGGACATTAGGAGTTCTTGGCATTATTTTTACCCTTAGCTTACAACCAATTGCCATCCAATATTGGGAAGATAGCACCCAATCTCTATTTCATGGATCCTTATCATATTCAAACACATGCATGTGCATTCTACAAATTTTGAGGGTTGTACTGAACCCCATGTAGTTGTGAACACGTTTAAATGAACTAGAAAAGTTAATAGTTTAAGGTGACAATATGAGTTGAGGTTATAAAAGTGATTAGCTAAAGGAAGTGTTGTATTTAGTTGAGACAGTTGGAGCTGAAACCTTTAGCTTGTCACCATTCTCACTAAATTGTCTGGTTATAGGTTGTGTATATCAGTGCAACAGTCTGTCATTTTTATAATTTAACTTTTAAATAAAGGAAATCAAGATATTGCCTGAAACTGGCCTTTTCTCTTGCTATATCACAATATAACATGGTGATCCATTACAACAATAATTTCTGAACAAAAATAGAACGGTCCTGTATTTTTGTAGATCCACAAAATGGAAACACGGGCTTTGAAGATGGTCTGTGAGTTTGTATTTGTTGTTTCTAGTGTGCTGATTTAAATCTAGGTTGTGGCTTGCACTCCATCTCATCATGTCATCACATGTCATTCAAAATTTCTAGATATTTTGATGAACCTCCATTCATTGTGATGGATGGTGTATTTGTGTCCTTAGATTTAGCAGATGCGATGTTTATTTCATAGTAACTATTCATTACTTAATCATGGCATCGTTGATTAGCAACCCAATCTGTCTTTGGAAAACTTCTTAAAGGTGGGTACTTGTTAACTAGTGGGGCAATCTTATGGCAATGCAATAAATGGATTTTGTTTATGTCTCTATGTGAGCTGTACGTGTTCAGCTTGAAGAATGATATAGGAGTTGATTCTGATGCAAAGAAAACTTCCACATAAACTGAACCCATTCCCAATTTGTTTGTCACCTTTATCTTCAAGCTGCTTTGTAATTGTGAGGTACCAGGTAAAGGACAAGTGAAGTATGAGCAAGATAAGGTCCAATATCTATTTTCATTTTTGCTTCTTTATGACTCTTGTTGAAAGCTTATCATAGTCAAGCATAGAAATCAATGTTCAAAGGGTATATCTTGTCTGAAGAGATGTCAAGGTATAGCTTGTAAGGAAAAATGTGTCAAAAGGGTTCTTGACTTGTTTTCTATAATAAAGTGACCATTAAGCAAAAGGAATGTTATCTTTGGAAAATTGACTTTGATTCCTCTTGATTTCGTAGTGGGTTGACTATAGATGAGAAATCATAGTTTTTAAATTGAAACAACTAGATTGTATTGAGTCAAAAAATGTGGGATTACATGTGTGATGAAACTAATACAGAGCTGTGAGAGGATAGATTCTAAGATTAGTTGAGGGAATCTCCTAGTGCTAAGGTTGGGTGAATCCCTAGCTGTGAGTCTTATTTTTCTATTAAATTTTCTTTCAAACCCTGTTTTAAAAGAGTAAATTCGAAGAAGTTGGGAACACAGCTAAACACTGAAACAATAAATTCCTGTCATTTTCCAGTCATATAGTTGTTGTCTGCAGGTTTGGTTTGCATTTTTTTCTTTTTGGAGACTGCGATCTATTCTTTTGTTTGGTTTTGGCAGTGTGTGACTATTTCTGAAACAAGATGCTGGACATCATAAATTTTAAGAGTTGCATTTTATATCTTTCCAAATATGCCTTGGTCACCTTTCCCTTTTGAGGGACCACAGGAGAGAGTTGGGTGGTACAAGGAGTTTGATTTGGAGAGTTCTAAGTAGTGTGTAAATTAAGTGAATTGGTTTTTGGATCTTTAATGTTGTGAGTGATTCAATTCACATGTGATTACCTTAGTGTCAACACTGTGAGACCAAGGTATTGCAGATCATTATGAGAGAAGTTGAATTGGGAAGGCCATGTCTCTGGTTGTGTCATAAGCTTTGTACATGCTCAACATGTTGTAGTTGAAGTGCATAATGTGATACCAAACAAATTTCAAGGAAAATCCCACTAACTCCAAGATATGTTTCTCTTCATGAAACAACAGGGATCCAAAATGTACATAGGTGGGGAAAACAATGCTCTCTAAACTACCAAACATGATCAACTGGCTGCAGAAATCGAAGTATACAATCAGTTCACATGAACTCTTCTCAATTCCAGATACCCAGACTTAATAATTTCATATAAACAAATACATAGCTTAGTTATTTGACTCTATGATGTATGAGGGTTTTGAAAACCTCACGTGCATACATGTAACATATCAATCTTGAAGGCTTAAATTTTGGAAATGAAAGACTCCAAAATCTTATTTGTTCTCCATTTCAAGAATGATAAATGTGTTTTTCATGCTATAAATTAGTTTGGTACAGATTAAGATGAGATAAAATAATTTTATTAATGTCCAACAAATGACCACAAAAGTAGGTCAATGGGACTACTGAGTACAATAGTGCCAAGACAAAGTTAGAGCACAAAAGAAACTGCTATATAAAGTAAGATGTAGAATGTAAAATAGTGATCTAATATAAGACCTGGAGACTGAACCCTACCAGCAGAGTTAATCTATTAACGCTAATAAAATTAATAGCCACCATATCTCACCAGGTAGGCAGCAAATATCATCCATCAATAGTCTAGGTTGGCTAGATGCAGGAGGCCATGGATTAGCAGCGATGCCCACTGAAATGCTGCTAATTATAGTTGTAAATACAAATTTAGAAAGTTAAGAACTGGAATAAAAACTACATGTATCTCACAAGTATGTGGGTACTAAGGAATGTAATAAAGTGTTGTAATTTGAAGAGAAAGGGGAAGTGAAATAAACAAAACAAACCTGTTATAAAAATGCAATGGAGACAAGGATCCAAATGGGGAACGTATTACTAAGAGAAAATACCCTCTCTGTCTAGGCTCTGAGATGGTTATTTGATTCTTAAGTGACTTCAAGAAAATTCAGATTGTATATTTATGTTCCTTCTCCATAGGCTATGGTTAATTTTTAAAGGAGAAATAAAACTTTCCCGAACAGCCTCTATAGAAGTTCACAGTCGACCTACAGCATGAGAAGATTCTGTTGTTATAAGAGGGGTATAGAGACTCTCCCTTACTTTGGGACGTTGAAAATCACTTAGTCGTGGCATTCTTCCTGTCTGTACATACATATATGTAGCAAAGCCAAGGAACAAAATAATTACAGCTCCAACTATACATGTTAAAACCACAAAAACTATGGCAATAGTTCCTAGCCCCTTACGACTAGCTTCTGCAACAAACAATCAAAAGTTTAATTTTAGTCATTTTGAAATCACATAATAGACAAACTGAGCTGGAACCCATGGCTTTGAAGTGTTAAGGTGTTTGGGAATTTTATTAGGCTATATATTGGACTATTTGCATTCAATGATTTTTATGGATTGAAAGGCGTGAAAAGACTTAACATGTGTTTGAATAAAGGCAGGTGAAATTTCAAACCAGGAAGTATTTTATATCTCCAATAAGAGAAAAGGGATATTTCTGGTACCATTCGAATTTTCAAATACAAAGTGAAAGATATTACAACTATTTTGCATGCAAGCAACAATATTAAATATAGCCATGGGAAAGGATTACCTCTGGTAACAGAGATTGTGCATGTTGATGGGTTATGATTGATTGGTCTGAAAATATGTGGAATGCCATAGTTTCTCCTTTTTTTCCGAGATGCAGCGGAGGACTCCTTTTGCCAGTTTCCAGAGGTATGGAATCTATGTACAATGAATAATCCTAAAACAAGAGCAGTCAAACTTGCCATTGCATGATAGTTTCAGAATTGTTGAAATTGTATGTTCTTGTAATCTTCTTGCAATAGAATCCAAAACGTCATTATGCAGCAATTGATAAATTAATGACACTGGCTGACAACCACTGCAGTCATTGAATTTCTTATCTCAAGCATGTAATCAGTATGACAGGATAATGCTTCAACTGAGATCTGCCTCAAGAACAAGGGTGATTTATTTGGCTCAAAAACCATGTTCATTGCAATAGGGTGTGATGATGAGGAAGTACAAGTAGTAGGATATCAATATGTAAATCTTCCCAAGGTTCAAGGTTGAAACAAAAATGAGAGTATGTATCAAAAGAAAATTATGGCCAAAATGGTTGCAATTGTGATGAACAATGTCTATTGGCATCTGGTCTAGCGGAAAAGTTCGAGGTGATTAAATTTGTATTGGCACTGAGCCCCGAATGTTGAAAAACCCCAAGTCGATGCAGATATGGCCTGGTGCGACTGACTTTGAAAACATAGAAACGCGTCATAATGTAGCCATTTAGGCAAAGAACAACTATAAGTTGCTATACACAACATTTAAAATGAAAAAAATTAAGAGCAAAGGAAAGATGTCAATGTCATTTTTTATTTATATAGATCAATCTGGATTGGATAGTCCGTCTAGGCTTTAATGAATGTAGAATGACTATCATAACTGCATGGCGGCTGTTATTCAATGCTGGAAGTTTGCTGCATAATAAATGGATAACAATTATAAAAATAAATGGCACCTGATATTAAATTCTAACATTGGCCCTCATAATACATAGGGCAGCTTCTATAACGAGTCATACACCACCATCCGTAAGTGACCTTTATTCTATGTTTAATATTTTTCCTTATGAAATTTGTCCTCCTTTCTTTAAATAGATCGACGTTTAATGTTCTAAAGATCCATTTTGTTGTCTTTGTTTCCACAGTTATCTTCGTATGCAAGGAAAAATGCTCAACACTGTTTGACCTCTATTTGCGAAATGGATTTTGACTAATCTTTTGAACTCTTTGCTCTTTTTTACACATTACAACTGCCACTTTTTGTTCTTCATCAGTCTTTGTACCCTTAGAAATTTATGTCAATGTTCCAAGTAAAATACTCTAGGGTCATTTACCTTTTTCAAGAGGTTATTGCAATAACTTTAGAGGAGACTTTTTTTTGTCTTAGAAACTAAGATTTTTGGAAGGATTTCATGCTAGAGGAGGGTTTCTTAGCTCTCCTCTAAACTTCCGTATCAAATTCATTAACAGCTCTTACCTTCTTTCAACTTGGTGCCTCCACCTTTTCAACAATAGATATGACTTGATCTTAAGTACTACGCCAGGCAGCAGCATCAAAATTTCTAGTGCAGGGCTACTATCCATCAAGAACCCAAACGACAAAATGCTATTGGGGCATGTCTAGATTAACCCAGGTTGAGACTGTACTATTGTACTATACGAGTTTTCCAGTTCCTCATATTCATGTATGTCTTGAAAGCTAGGCATATCAAATGATAAGTCAAAATATTCTCCATATTATACCATGTAGGAAATATGTGCCACAGCCAAAGAATCAACAACAATTCCCACACTACTCCATTCATCCCAAGTTGTCCTTTTAAAGAGAAGGCTGCCATAGTAACAATTTCTTCTTCACCATATCAACAAAAGGAAAATAGCTGTCTACAGCCCTCCACCAACAAATAAAAGTTTCGCTCACACTTTGTGATCATACTCTAAAAGATGAAACTTTTTGGGTCCTTTGGATACAATTTCCTTTTCCTCTTATCTGTATCGGTAGACTTAAACAACGAACAAGGATTCTCACCTTTGATTTTGGAGCTCTTGCACTTATTGTTGTAGATCTAGCACCAAATCCAGAACCTGATTAAGTTTTTAATGCTTGAATCTAGCAAAGAAAACTACTAACCAAGCTATACTACCATTGCTATATATCAATTTCCATTCACCTAAAAAATCATAAAATAGGGGAACAATAGTTATGGTTCTAGTATACAATTCATGGATTGTTACTAAGAGTATATGTGATTATCAATTCAATGGAATATCTGCACAACTCACAATCACATCTTCATAGAAAGTTATATGGAAAATTAGCAAACCTTGCAATAGAGACCCTACTCAAAAGGTCGGCACCATGTATTCATCACTACCCATCAAACAGTCAAAAGCTCAACACAACATCACGTCCAATCATAACTAAGGGCTCAAGAAGACGTCTACTGCTTTGGAGCCTATTGCCACCATAGGTAATGATAGTTAGGTTATAGCTCATCCCTCAAACTAGCCAGAATTGCAAGTTAGTCCTATTTGGAAAATAAGGATAATGAAACATATAACAAGCTTACAGAGTCCTATTTGGAAATAGTTATAAAAGGCCCATGACAATTTCTACAAATTAGGAGTCCATGTGATTAGCATGAACCCAACCCTAGAATTTGACATCCCATATGATTGTTTTATATTTTAGCCATTTTTATGGCTAACAAATTTTAGTAGACGTTTTTTTGATAGGCTGAAATTTTGTCAAACAATCAAATTTACTTATACATATGTTACCTGACAAACTAGCAGGGATAGTGCCCAGTAATCATATGCACAAACTTGTGACCCAATGTCACCTCGATCACAAATCCTTAAATTCTTCGGAGTGTCTTGACCTCTAAGGGGAGAGCCCTTGTTAATGTGCCTGTCAACAAGCTAGATACCTTCCACAATCTTATAGCAAGATCAGTGCATTTATGGAGTCATGTAGAGAGTGAAAAAGAGATATCATAGCACAATTATAACTAAGCACTAGGTTGGTAGAAACACTATGGCGTGGACATAATAAGGAGCATTCAATTGTATATTATCAGCCTTTAATATGCACTAGTTAATGTGTTAACAATATGGTTCCAAGTTTATGATGTATAGTGCATTAGTATAGTTGAAGAGTCCACATTTATATCAGCAAATCACTAGCAAGGTAGTGTGTTAATTAATGGTCCTTTAACAAGTGTATCGTCATCAAGTTGTGTATCAATTAATGCAAAATTGGTCAATATGATAATTATAGCAGTATGTCTAAAACTTATTTCAGACATTATCTGCATGAACATGAACCAACTTAACATGCAAACAAATGGATGCAGAATTGAAAATAGCTACATGGAAACACTAAAGAATAATGAAAAATAGCAAACATAATTAGATATCTACCAGTTATTACTAACATAAAAAACTGTCAAAGATTTAAATATTCTTGCGAGTCTTCATGGGAAGCAATAACATCTCTGATGCCTAGTAATAAATCTTAAATATGGGAAGCAACCTCATTTGTACTACCAAGTACAACTCACTTGTTGAACAGAGATCTTCACTAACGTGGGTTAAAAAAATTCCTTTGTAGGAATTGTGACTGAATTTCAGTCAAACAACCATAATGAAAACGTAGACATTGCTAAATAGAGAGTACCATTAAAGAAAACATATGTAAGTTGTCCGCCAAACTCTTGCACTTCATATCTTTATCTAGAAATAATGTTTGATCAATTTGTTATGGTTTCTCAACTTTTGACTTCTCCATGACAAACAATATCATTTTCTTGCAAAATCCATACCTTCATATTTGCTGAATATGGAAAATTGAAAACTGAAATCCTTGTTGTGTTAGTAGCCACAAAAGCTGAGCTTAATTGACTTGAACCATTGAAAGTTACAGATTGACCATTTAAAAAGTCCTCAGTTTCATTCCCTTCCTGAAAGCACATAGCAATAACTTTAAGTGGACCAAAATCTACAGAAAAAATAATACCATATAAAACTTCATTCGTTCAAGCAACAATCCAAAGAAAACAATACCTTTAATATATGCCTCCTTTCAACTTGACTCTGAGAAATATTTTCATGCAATTGAGTGCCACTATCTGCAGGTGCTAAGGCCCAACCCAGCTCCCAATAACTTTGTTCAGATGTGCCTCCATGAGCTTCCAGCAATGACTTTAAAGCAGTTGCAACTTCTGAAACATCCAAATGTTCAAAATATCTTATCAAATAACAAAAACAAACCTGGATTATATGTGTAGAATCCAACAAGAGGTTTTGACAAAAAATTAACTACTATAAAATTTGAACACCTAGTACCCATATGAACAAAAATAAGCAATATACATCTACCGCCCGATCTAATATCACTCAATATATCATCCAGATATTCAAACTCAACCCTCACTAATAAATTCAAGAATCAAGATACATGCTCGCTAAAGTAAGAGCTCACCAATACCATATTGAACTCAATCTTTGCGTTGAAGGATACCACTTTTTAATGTATCGTCGCCAAACACTAGTGCAAAACTCAGTGTTGCAATTTTAACATAATGATTACAGAACATTAAGGATAGAGACTTAAACTAAATTTACAAGGACATGTAAGCATGCTTCCTCTTTTTAGATAATGCGTGAATACATGCATACATGCGTACACACAAATGCATGCATATATACATATAGCATAATACCAGAGCTATAAAAAAGAGTTCCTTGAACATATAATATCTAGAATATGGGCCGATAACCAAGAATGATCCTGATTAGGAATATTTACATTGGCATCATATGACTTTCTCACAACCTGAATGATATTGTAATAAGTGAGATTGCAGGAGATATGGATATCTTGAATAAAAGAACAGCCATCTTAAAATACTGCAAGTATACAGTGTAGTAAGGACAAAATGGATATACTAATGGATAAACTAAGTATTAATGGAGATAACAAGATACTGACCTCTATCATAACATCGATTTTTGCACCAAATATCAATGTTGGAGTTCCCTAAACAAAGAATATAGATATGGATCAAATCTACATCTGAATAAAAAGGTCCATTTATCATGTAGACCTATATTTAAGCTGCATGGACTAAAGCAAAACATATAAAACATGTTACATTACTAGTGCAAACAAATGAGCTTGCAGAAACCTATGCGTTGGAGCCATGTTCCCTTGAAGACAGGAAAAGGCTCAATTATTGATGCAGAAGTGACAACTATTAGCTCATCTTGCTTGTTTGAATTCTTTACATTCTTGAAACAATTGAAGAAGCTTCACAATAATAGCCCTGAAGAAGACAGAGTTGTGTCACTTGATCTGAAAGTAGAACATATTTATATCAAAATATCCACAAGTTTCTTTAAATGGACTAAAGTGTTTCCTTCTTTTTAAACAATTATCTGGCTAACGGACAATATTTTAATTTTTGCTATCATTAGTTTCTTGATGACTTTGATGCAGTTTGTCACCGCTGGAAGACTATGTGGGAGTGACTTCAATGCAATACTCATAAAAAATGGCCAAAATGACATAGACAACATGAATTGGACATGTGGCAGGCCCAGTTCGATGAGAAGGAAAAAAAAGGTTGGAAGCAATCAGTTGGGAAAAAAGAACACGCCTAAGCTCATAACTAGATGTGCACGAGTGGAAGAGAGGTAAATATAGAGTAGGACAATGGTGGGGGGGTTTAGAATTACTGAGAAAGAAAATGCGCAAGTAAAATGGTGCAGTCATGGTAAGAGTAATAGGCACAAATGATGTGTAACCGCAGAAGATTCCATTTGGCATCAATTGCCACAATGCCAGGGAGAGAGGCTATTGCACCTACAATTTTTTTACAGACATTATAACCAAGTATTGTTTCTATGTGAGGAAGTCAAGCAGTTGGAGGATTCTATCGGGCTGTTGAGCCACCAATTTGTGCTGCCATTGTTTGAAGGAGAGTGCCTACGATTTGAGGGAAGAATAGATAATTTGTTGAATAAGGAATATTAACCCACCTTTATAGAGAGACCTGCTCCTTGAAAGTCGGATCGCATATTGTAAAGTGGAGGTCATGATATGAACTTGCTTACCCTGATCATAAGTCATGATGTTTGCACAAATCAGAAGCAAAATAGAGAAAGTAAAATCATTCAGCCTAATTTCATCATCAACGCTTTCCAACGCATCTTGAGAGCCTTTTCATCTTCCCCATTCAGAGTATACCCCGCAATCATATCACTCCACAAAACCACATTCCATTCAGGCATATTGTCAAACACTTTCCTTGCATACTGAAGAACATGAGAAATAGGAACAACAAACATGTTATCTCCACATCCTTTGAGGACTGCAATGATCAACAACAACACCATGCAGTGATTAATTAACCCCAAAGGTGAAATGAAAACACGCAAACATAGGCATGAACACTCACACAAACGACTACCTCCTCTGAAACACATTATCCAACAGGTTTGATTATTCTGAAACCAGGTGTGTTGCTGATGGCTGATTGAAAGTAGGATATCATAGAACAAGCCAAAATTAGAACCAACAAACACTTGCCAATAATAACCACAAATTTGATTTGATTATAATTTTTTTTAGAACAACGAGGAGGGATTGCTAGACTACCATAAGGAGGGCCAGTAAGTGGAACCAACAAAAAAAGAATATCAGAAGAGGTGTATAGAAAAGGAACAAGATACCCACGAAACAGAGGCATGGCAGCATTAAAATATCTAATTCCCTTCTTCCTTTTACACAATAACTGTTGGTTTTATTTCTCACATTGAATTTCTCAAGTTCACCTAGACATGCTTGCAAGGAGATTTAATCCAGTTTAATCAAGAAAAACATAGAAGCAAAGCCATTTTAATCAAGAAAAGCATAGAAGTAAACAAACTTGAAGGTCTAAACATTGCCTCCATTCTGGAGAAAGTGGCAACGTGAAGATCAAGAAAGTGGCAATGTGAAGATCAATACCAATATTTGACAGTTTCAATTTCTGTCCACCGACACCAATCTCATCACCATATTTAGAATTGCTTGTCCATGTACTCTTCTTAAATGCTTCTTCACGCGTATTAGCCTAAATCTTCTTACATCTAGACAAATTACTTCTAAATCTAGTCATGTTAGCCTAAGTTTTCAACACAGTATGGTACGGTTGTAATTGGTATAATGGGGCAAGGGTTCCATTCTCAGTGGCCACAACCTCTCATAACCCACCAAACCCTCTCAAAATATGTAGGGCGCCAACGAACTCTTTGAATAGGTGGTACGGTTGTAATTGGTATAATGGGGCAAGGGTTCCATTCTCAGTGGTCACAACCTCTCATAACCCGCCAAACCTTCTCAAAATATTTAGGGCGCCAACGATCTCTTTGAACAGGTTATTTGGCCCCAATCTCCATGAGTTTAGGAAAATAGGCCATTAGCCATGAATGTCCTCGACAACGACATTTGCATACAGGTTTTTTTCCATATAGATATTTTTGTTTTAGATATATATTTTTTGTTTTATTTTTATTATTTTATTATATAAATTATGTTAATTGGTACTATATTATATTTTTTTAATAATTATTATATAAATTGTTTAGTTTTATAAATTAAGATTAATATAAAATTTAGTTAAATTGTGTTTTGTATAAATATAAAAAGTTTGTGTTTTTCATTAATATAATAATGTTTTATTATTATATAATATGTTTTAATGGTATTTTTTGTTATAGTATAAGTATATATAATAAACTTGGATCAAGTACGTTGGCAGAGAAAAATTGTGCACATCGTGAATCAGGTGGGTGGTGACATCAGATGCAAAATTTACCTCGCCACTAATGCATAAAGGAGGATTAACTTTATAGTGATAAGGAGAGGTCATCACTGCATTATACATATCATATTCTGCGAGGTCATGAGGCCTTTACGATGTTGAGGAATTGAAATACTTACCTGAAACTCCAAGATGGGGTTGGACCTCTACCTTTATACTGCATATGGATATGAGATTGGTTTTGGGTCAACACCCCAATTTAATTATAATTGAGTCTTTTATTGGTTTAAATATTGTACTTGGTGCTTCCCAACGTTTAAAGGAACTGAGCTTAGTGAAGCTACGTTGACTAGTGCAGCTAGTTCAATGGACACGGATCATGATAATTATATGGAAGTCACAAAAGCACCTCAGTGTGGGACTTGTAGGGACTCTTACATTGAAGGATCAACAACTAGCTATGATTCTTCTAGGTATCGATATGGTATTGATTCTAGTACCTAATTCGTAATTGACGTATAAGAAACCTAATTTTCCTTTGGCACTCACTTAACCGGGTTTGCTTCAATGGTGCAGCAGGGATAAAGATGGTCAAGATAAAATTCGTGCAATTGCTTTGTTGGATCTCTGAAGATCGAGGTGCATGGCACCAATATTACTAATAGAAGGTAGATAATTTACAAAATTTACACGTCATTGTCAAAATTGCAATTTTTCATGAGACGATTAAAAATGACTAACATAAATGACTAATTCATATTCTTCTAGCTAGTCATTTTTTATCCCGTGACTAAATTAGTCATTTATGTTAGTCATTTTTAACTTTGTCACTTATTATCTAGTCATATTTGTTCACTGGTGACTAAATTATTTGCTAATTTTAGTCGTTTATAGTTTGATCAATAAAAATTGCTCATATTTAGTAGTAAATCACTTTAAAACCCTGTGGTGACTAGAATTTTTAGTCACATCGTAGCTAATTCTTCATTTTGTACTAGTTTAATATAGATATTTTAATTTTAATTATTTCATTTAGATATTTATTGTATTAATATCTTATACCATAAGATTACATAGATGTTGATTGAAATATTTAGTCGTTCATCTATTCAATCAATAATTTGACAGTTTACAACATTGGAAAATGCAATATAATAATAAGCATATTTTATTCTATATGAATAAGAGGCCTTTCATTATACAAAATGATACAACAAAAAAGTCCACATTAATCATAATTTCAATATGTAATTGTTACATTTATTGGTAACCAATTGGAACAATATGTCCAATACATTAAAAAAAGGTCTGATTTTAATAGAGAACCATTTTAAAACATACAACTTGTGTCACATCCAATTGTATATATTGATCATCATTCTTCACTTGAAATGTTGTCAATGGTCCCTCATTTATTCATCATTGAAAATGATATTGTACTTTGGTTATTTGGATTAATGGTTTGTAGATTGGAAATGATTTTGTTCCTCCTCTTCATGTTTTGTCTACAAACATAAAACTAAAATATAATAAGTATACCTACATCGGTGAACATAACACAAAAAGAAATCATATACATTATTGTGTAAATAGAAAAATCATACCATAACAAGAATTGATTCATGCATGATACACATTATTTCAAAGCCATTCATCATGCCATCTCTCAACAACCCCAATATTGGCTCCACTCTATACTTTGTTTCCTACAAATTTTAAACTCCATGACAAATAATAGATTTAATATAAATGTTTCTTGTCCTATTAATTATAAAATGAGACAAGTTAAACACCATAGCTATTTACAAATTGCACAATTAACTTTTGATACCACAACATTTACTCACAACTCATTCTTAACCCAATATCATTCAATTCTTCATATGGTTGTTCTTTGTATTTTAGCACCTATTAGGAGACATCCAAGGACAAGTGTAAAATAATTAAAATATAAATATCACACTGAATATGAAATTTTGACCAAGGAAAACACACGTGCTCACAAACTTTGTAATCAACACTTTTATTCCTTGTTGTCCCATCTTATGTGCTAAAAGGGTTCCATTTTGTTTTCTTTTTTGCAACAAAACAATTGAAAATTAATACTTTGTACAAAAATTAAATTTTATGTATAGAAAAGAAAAATATATATGATTACATATGTGTGATGCATGACATTGGTGAGATGGTTCCTCATATGATGCAATTATGTTCATTTATTTAACCATCTCCTTGTACACCTTTTTCGACATCCCTAGTGGAATTTTTAACATATCATCTTGTTCATCTTCTAGGATTTTAAAAATCTTCCTAAAAAGTGAAAATCAAAGGTTAAATACGGCGTACAGAAATCAAGCTGGTCAATAGTAACAATTCTCCCTAGATGCAGAAATTGGACTGTTCGGAATACTATTGAGGCGACAGCAGTCATGGCATAGAACCAATTTCTTCCTAGAAGGAGGTTGCAATCTAAAGGGGCATCTACCACTTCTACTTGAATGGAAACGGTTTTGCCCCCCAACTCGTCCACCAGGGCTAATATGAGACCATGGGGTTGGAAACCCTATCCGTCAAATTCCTTGAGGGTCATAGGTGATGTTACAAGCTCAGGGGAGCCAAGAGCCTTCCAACAAGACAGAGACAAAACCGAGGTTGAAGCTCCTTCATTTAATACCGTTCGAAAAACCTTCTTTCAAACTACTTTCGTAGTGATATAAAAAGCAAGTTTATGCGGTAACCTAGACTTATAGTTCTCAACATTGAAATGAATCAAGTTAGTATTATTCGGGTCTAAAGCTCCTAATGCTGTCAACAATTTTTTGCGCTGTGTAGGGAAACTTTGGAGTACTTCTAAGGTAGACATTGCACAAGGTGCCTGAGCGAGATCTTCAACTAAATTATAAAATTGAGCAGCTCAGGCATTAGGGTTAAATACTGCCTTCCGAAGAGTACTCTTAGGTGGACGCAAAATCATGTCGAGAGTAGGTTTCTCGAGAGATAAGGGAACAGTAGACGAGGGTTCCGGAGAACTAGTAGAGGGAGCTTTCCCTAAAGAAGAATGATCTTCTTTTTTATCTGCGGGTTTGTCATAATTATGACTTTGAGTTTACAGATTGATGGTATCTGAGGACATCATACGAATTTCCTCTGATGAAATAGAGTTACCCTGATTAGACATGTGTTCTATCATTTGTTGTTGAGAGGGATAAGGATCTATAAGTACTGCGAGTGCGGGTTTGGACTTTAGAAACTGGGAGATTTTGTCCTGACGAGGACACTCCTTTGAAAAATGGTCACCTCCACATAGAAAGCAAGGATATTTTTCCTTTATTTTCCCTTTATCGTTATCACTGTTGGTTGGTCATGAAGTCTCCTATTGGTTTCCAGGTTTTTTTATTTCTGTTTTTACCTTTCTTTTTATTATTACCCGAGGTTTGAGTACTTTGAATAGAGTTGACCTCAGTAAAAACCTTAGGAGTCGAAGGAGTAGGGGTGGTAGTTTGGGTTTTCTTGGTAGGTTTCACTGCTGACGGGGACTGGATTGAACCAACAATCCCATCAACAGGTACTTCTGCTGGTGGTTTGGCGGGATAGGTGCTTGGGCGAGGAGCTTGAGGAATCAAGTCCTAAAGAGTTCTAGACTAGGAATAGACCAAGTCTAGATACTGGGCTCGACTAATATCATGCTCTTCAGTAATGACACTGCCCATAGCCACATCTCAGGCAATAGGAGGCAACAAGGATTTGGTAAACCAATCAGCTAATAACTGATCCGGAATAGGGGCCTTGATAATCCTTCTCTGCCTTCTCCACTCATAAATATGATCGGATATGTGGGTGGAGGTGTTCTGTCGTAGAGAATTAAAAAGATCAGTGCCCATTTCATAACGAATAGGGAGTTGAAAGTGTGTAAGAAACACGGTTTCCAACGAGCCAAAATCCACAAATGAATGTTGTGGGAGTTCAATGTACTACTTCGTGGCTGTACTAATCAAAGTTCGCTGAAAGAGTCGTAACCGAACAGAGTCATCCATGAGGGAGTTTGAAGAACACCACAAATGGAATGTCATAACATGGTTCTTTGGATCGTCTCCCTGCTTCCCATTGAACTTCGGGATATCTGCTGGTAACTTTACCGGAATGGGAGGCCATGAGAGATTGTGTCGAATGGGGTCATTAATCAACTTGGATAAGTCAGGTGAGTCCAAAGTTGCTAGGAAAGATAACTTCCGGTTGGGTTGCAGATACTGGTAATATTGATATGGAATATAATTACCAGTAGGACCATAGGTGGACTGAAAGACAAGTTGCTGTGACGAAGAACTACCGGAAAATCCGTCCGTAGGGGGTTGATTTCTAGGATTAGGACTACTAGGACCACTAGGGCCTCCAGGAGGAGGATCACCAGGGCCAGTGGGACAACTAGGACCACCAAGACCACCAGGACCACCAGGAGGTGGACCACCAAACCCTCCAGAGCCACCAGGAGGTAAGCCTGCAGAGCCTCCAAAACCACTAGGCGGAGGGCCACCAGACCCTCCAGAGCCATAAGGAGGAAATCCACCAAGCCCCCCAGGACCACCGGGACCATTAGGACCATAAGGAGGAAAGTTTCCAGATCCTCCGGGACCATTAGGCCCCCTAGGGGGAGGACCTCCATAAGGCGGTCCTCCGGCACCTCCCGCAGTGTCTATAGGTATGCCCCCCATAGCTGGCATGTAAGACCAATTGGTTTTTCCCCATGGTGTAAACGCATTACTAGGGTATGGAATTCCAACATAAGGCATCCCTGTAGGATTAGGTGGATTATTAATATTACCTACAGGTATGTGATAACCATAACCTCCAGAAGATTGAATGGTTATAGGTTGTGCCCTCGAGGGATGACCTGAACTAGATGGGGGATTAAACACATTAGTATGGGTGGGAGGGACATAAACTGTAGATGGTTCTATATTAGAGTTATGTCCCTGAATAGGTACAATTCCGGTGTCAAATAACGTAGGTCATGTCGGGGGTTTCCCCCCGACACTAGAAGGTACAGACAAAATGGGAATTGAAGGTTGAGCCCCAGGCGCAGAAGACCTAGGAGGATTAGGAACAGACATAATATGGGAGGTGGTGGAGGTGGTATTTTGACCTAGGTTGTGGGGTGTTATTGGACAATCTATAATTGGTTCAATGGGTCTCATAGAATCAGCAAGTGAACAATATCCCACAGGAACAGATGTGGAATGTGATGGTGTCGGGTCTAATAGGTCATCTATTTGATTGTCAATATCTTGTGCATGGAGAATGGCAGCACGGTATTTCCTACATTCTTCTTCATCTTCAGAAAAGTTTAAATGGGTGCCAAATGAGGCAATGGCCTGTCTTACAGGGGTATCCCAAAATGGAGCATTGGGACCAAAATCCGGACGGGTAGTATCATCAACATGACCTTCCGTGGGAGAATGGAACGAGGTATTTCCCCGAGAAGGTTGTTGGACCAAGGGAGGAAAGTGTGAAGAATATTGTCCTCCACTTTCTGCAACCACATTATCTCTCACTTGGGAGGTGGTAGCAACTCCTTGGTTGATAGCTTCCATTGGATTTTCTCTTGAACCAGGAATAAAATCAGGTGGCAAGCCTTGTACTCTTCTGGACTGTCTTAACTCAGCCAGTTTGTATAGTTCCTATCTAACCTAGGGTCTGAAAAACTAGAAAACACACCAAAAAATTTCCCTACACAAGCTATAGGTCAAAACAAGCACACTTAAAATGATAGGAGGAGTTCAAAAAGTCAGGTCTCTCACCAGGATTGTCAAGAAGGTGCCACTCATGATATAACTCAAGGGTACGTGTGTATTAATCTCCCAAAATGTTGTTTTCAGTGTATGGATCCAAGCAAGACGGCCAAAGGGATTTGCTCAGATGGATAGGGTATCCTAGTGGGGTCTCTCGATATACTCAAGGTACGTGGGAGCTTGAATCGGTAGTAGTGTTGTCTAATGCATAACCGTACACAAGGAGCCTTCTGATATAAAATTGAGTACATGAAGTACCTTTCTATATACCTCAAGGGTACGTGAAATTTCGTTCGATATACCGATGGTACGTGGAAGAAATGCACGAGTCTCAAAATGTAATGCGAACAAATAACGACAGCTCCTATGCTTAACGACGCTCGAACACGTCTCTAACCTATCACTCCAATTGCTGTGTAAATTTTAACCTATAACTACCATTGATTTTAAAGTGGATGGTTAGGTGAATCCATGATGTTTTGACAGAAAAGTAAAACCATGCAGTATGCTTATGCAAAATATTTCACTTCACCGTTCAGTATGCCTACTTATGGGAGGGAAAGAGAGTATTTACTTTTGTTTCAAAACCAAAAATACTTCCAAACAACAGTCTTGAACACAAAATCAAAGACAAGCAGCACTTTCCAAAGTGATTTCTCTTTTCTGAAAGCAATAAGAAGGGGAAGAATCTCTTTTCCTAAAAGAAAAACAAGAAGCACACTACATGCAAATGCACTCTATTTTTTCAATTTTCTCTTAAAACATAGGCAAATCTAACTTAAAACTACCATATTTTTTATTTTGATTGAGATAATTCTAAATGCATAAGAGATGAAAGAACATGAAGAGCCTAAAATCTTGTGAAGCCAATCAGAGATCCAATGTCCAACGCTCAATGATGATAACCTAGTCTCAGTCAAAAATTTTCTTTTTCAAAGGAAGGAAAAATAATTTCTCTATGCAAACAAGAAATGAAACTAATATGCTAATTAAATGTTCTTCTTTTAGTCTATACAACAGAAATGAAAAGAGATCTTAATAACACCCTAATATTTTCAAAAAACAAGAAATCCTTTTGCAAACACAACCAACAAGCACATAAGCAAATGAACAATCAAAAATCCTAATCTAGCTTTTGAATTTCCCAATCAAACCGATCTTAAACCATAAAGTTTCAAGCCACAAGCATCAGATTCTATCACACAAGCCTGACAGTGCAGGACTGAAAGCAAAACAACTCAAATTTTCAAAAAAAAAATGAGGAAAAGGAGGTATTTGAATGATGCCTACCTGGCACCGCGCTTCTCGGGTGTTGACAGAGCAGTTTTATCCCAGCACTGCTTCTCGCCAATAGGATACAGGCGGTGGCACCGCGTGCTACCCACTCTATTCAGGCAATGGCACCGCGTGCTACCCACTCTATTCAGGCGGTGGCACCGCTTCTTGTACACTGCATAGGCGCGGTTCCCTGTAAAAATCCAAAACATAGAGAGAATGATAGATCAAGTCAGAAAAAGACCAAATCACGGTAAAGGTTGATAGATTGAGTATAAAAATAGAGCATAAAAGGTCGAAATGATTCGGATCTGAACATATCTAGAAGTTTCAAACCCAAATTCACTAAGTCAGATAGCAGATCTAACTGAAGAGAGTTGGAGAAGGATCCTGGATTCGGACAAGAGTTGAAGAACTGAGGAATATCAGAACAACTGATACATATATATATATTCCCCAGCGGAGTCTCCAGATTTCTTAGCTGGAATATTTCACCTCCTGCGGATAGTAAGGTGTTCCATTGGTCTGAATGGTTCAAATCCTGAACAAATGAACAACAAAGGTTGAAGACCTTCCCTGGATGCCATAGATACCTGGAATGTGATGCTTCGATAGTAAGCTTGTGTACTTGCAATCAGATTAAAAACACAAACACATCAAAGCTACCAGAATATAATCTATTGATCCATGTTAGTGACTAAGGAATCTAACAACATATACATGTGAAATCAAACAACAACAGTAATGTGGGATGGAAATCAGCTTTGCATTAAGATAAAATGAAGAAGTTTACAACCAATTAATCCTTAGTGTTGACATGAATCTCCATGAAACCAAACACTCTCATCTCCATAAGCTCCAACTTTTTCTCTCTATGCTCTCCAATGGCTTGGGCCAAGTAATCAATCCAACAACATAACAATACCTTAAGAGTTCTCTTCTCAACCATGGACATGAGCTTGTATTTATAAGGCTCAATGGATAGGGATGGTTGAGAGATTTGTGGATGAGGTGGCCTCTAAGATCCTAGGATGGGGGATCTTGAGCTCAACTAACCCACAATGATAGGGATAAGGGAGGACACGAGGCTCATGATCAAGAAGCCTCAAGAAACTTCTCTTTTTCCCATTTTACCCAAGGTACTTCTTTTCTCCTTTAATGACAGAGCATTTTAGGTTAGAAACGCTTATGGACAAAGGACCATAAGAGATGGCACCACTTGTGGATAACAAGGGATAGGTGGCGCGAGCAAGGTACCGCTCATGGACAAAGGGGAAAGCGTAGTGCTGAGCATTTTTGTGAAAGATTGACAAAATGGTATGAGTTTCCACTCCAAGTACTGGGATTTATGGCAAGTAGGTATATTAAGAGTCTTATCACATGATGGTGACAGGATTTTGGTATAACAAACAACATAGCTATTTAAAAATTGCACAATTAACTTTTGATACCACAACATGTACTCACAACTCATTCTTAACCCAATATCATTCAATTCTTCATAAGGTTGTTCTTTGTATTTTAGCACCTATTAGGAGACATCCAAGGACAAGTGTAAAATAATTAAAATATAAATATCACACCGAATATGAAATTTTGACTAAGGAAAACACAAGTACTCACAAACTTTGCAATCAACACTTTTCTTCCTTGTTGTCCCATCTTATGTGCTAAATGGGTTCCATTTTGTTTTCTTTTTTGCAACAAAACAATTGAAAATTAATACTTTGTACAAAAATTAAATTCTATGTATAGAAAAGAAAAATATATACGATTACATATGTGTGATGCACGTCATTGGTGAGATGGTTCCTCATATGATGCAATTATGTTCATTTATTTAACCATCTCCTTGTACACCTTTTTCGACATCCCTAGTGGAATTTTTAACATATCATCTTGTTCATCTTCTAGGATCTTAAAAATCTTCCTAAAAAGTGAAAATCACAAAAAAGAGAATTTTTTATATTGATATGAATGTAAATATATATAGCTAAAATGTTATTTTCATAATTTTGTAGAAGTATATACATATTAGAGAAAAATATGTTTAGGAATAATACTTTTGAAATGATTCCTTGTTGTTATTGCATTTTTTTTCTTTTGCAAGTTTGATAGGTCTCATTAACCATTGCTTTGAAAACACTTCGTGTAGTTTATACATAACCTGATTCTAGGACTCACTGGAAAAATTTTGTACTATAAGTGAAAAATATGTTTACATTATTTCCAATGTTTCCATCATAGTTTTATAAATTCTTTTATAAATAATCATGTGAGGAAGTTGAGGTTGTCTTGAGGATCAAACCTAAACCCAAAAAGTTAGCATATAGAATGTTCCCAATTTATCATCCTGAAGTGATAGATAACCTAACCTATTTACCTTTATAGGCTAAAGGGAGACATTGTCACCAAGAAAGAAATGGATTTTGAATATCCCCCAAATAAAAGGTATGCTAAAGTACACATCAAGATGTATTTAACAAACTGAAAAGAGGATCTTGGTGGAATATGAGGAATTATCTAAAGAAAAATGATGTTCCCTACAACGATCTTGTAAGGAATACTATAACATAATTAGAAATCACACACAATGAATACGAATAATTTTACCCTAGAAACCTGAAAGTAGGAAATCCAACAAAAATATATATGTTACCCTTTACCTATTGGAATAATCCAAACCCATTCCAAGACTTAGGATAAAATAATTAATCTTTTTGATTAATTCCTAGGTCCTACACTAGCTAGTTTGCACCCAATTCAATTTTTGAGGTAAAGATTGAAAAAAATGCCTCATGGAGTGAGTTAGAAAGATCTTGGATAATATTTTTCCAGCCCAAAAACTTCCCAGAATAGAAACTACGCACTACTACCTTATCCATAGTTTCCATCTTTTTCTGCAGTTTTAAGGCAAAAGCTAGAGCTAGTTTTAAGGTAGGCTTCGTTGTTTTTGGAACCAAATAAAATCCCTTATTTTCCTCATGTAAAATCATGATAAAGTAATATTTCCATCACTTATGAGATGTACATACTCATTCAACAAATTCATGAGCATATTTACTGATTTGGAAAGTATTTTATGCACCTATGGGGGATCTTGGCTAGTTTAGTAAGCATGCTTTTGCACTGATTTGAATGTAAACCTAATGCTTTTGAATCCTTGGAGTATTTACATTATGATAATACTATATATATTTATTGATTTCTGATGTAAATTAATACAATCAACATTTTTTGGATTATCACATATTCAGTCTCCTTCTGAAGTGTTTCTTGCATATTTTCAAGCAATTTTGTGAGTTCAATTGTTCTAATCTTGGGATAAATTTACACATAGTATTAGAGCCATAGTAGTTTGATTGTTGTCCTCTTCAATTTTATTTTGTGAGGTTGACATCACTCACTGGGATCACAGACTGTCTGTTCAATGGTGCAGTTGCTGAAGAATGGATCAATCTAAACCAATAATCTTGACTCCATTCAAAGATAGATAATATGGGAGGTTACCAACTAGAGAATGAGTTGATATAACTAAGTCCAAGAAGCTTCAAATCCCTGCAATTCTACTTCTCAAAATTCAAGTCAGTGGTTTTGCATCTAAAATAGTGTGGCATTGACAAGGAAGATGAACAACTAATCTTGGCCATCCTTTTGAAGCTTGGTCCTGATTAATCTATATTTTTTTTACCTTCCATGCCTCCATGTTGAAATATCAAAATTGGAAGATTCCTTCATGAGAATATTTCATGGAATCCTTGACTCAGGAGAAAGAAAAATTGGTCTTGATGGGAACCATCGAACCTTCCAAAGATCAATATTTGGTTGCTGGAGATTCCAAGGTGAATTCCAAAGATAAGAAGAAGGCTAAGAATCCTCCAGATGAAAAAGGAGACAAGTCCAAGTCTCAAGAGGACTCCTCAAACTCCAAGAAGAAGAAATTTTAGAAGAATAAAGATAAAGGTGAAGGTAGCAAGTGCGCATAATGTGGTAAGTGCTTTCATCCTAACAAATCTTGAATGAAGAAGCAGATAGATATGCTGACTCAACTCTTGGAAAATAACAAAGGAATTCTACTCATCTCTTGATGATTCGAAGGGTCCTAAGATTTTTCTAGGACATAACTCAGAAACTGAAACTAATGGTAAAGGTAGCATTTATTTTGACCATGGTTCCTTGAATAATGTATTGTATGTCCCAGGTCTTGCTACTAATCTCTTGTCAATATACCAGATGACCCACACTGGGTCTGCTAAGAAGGTTGTTTTATCTCCCATGAAGTTGAAATCTATGATATTGCAAATGGTAGAGTCATTGCTAAAGGTTTTGTGGATCATAGTTAAAAAGTATATAGGTTCTCACACTTCATGCCTTTCTCTAACCCCTTTTCTCTCCTAACCAATGCCAATGAAGAAAGAAAAATTTGGCATGAGAGGTTTGGCCATCTAAACTATAAATACCTTTCAGATTTGTGTGAAAAATATATGATTTTAGGGTTACCAAAGATAAATTTTTCCAAAGGAGTCTGTCAGGGTTGCATTCTAGGAAAACATCCAGATCATAAGTATGAGAGAGTCAGTCATGATAGAACCTCAACACCCCTTGAGCTCATTCATAGTGACATTGTTGGTCCCTTCCCTCACATGTCCATGAGTCAAGAAAAGTATGTGCTTGCCTTCATAGATGAATTTTCTAGGTAATTTTGGGTTTACTTCCTTAAATTCAAGTCTGGAGTTTTTGACCATTTCAAGGTTTTCAAAGCCTTGGTTGAGAACCAATCTGGGAGGAAACTCAAGATCCTCATATTTGATAATGGTGGTGAATATATCAAGTACAAGTTCATTAATTATTGTGAATATGTAGTTATTCATATGCAACACTCTATTCCCTACACACCTCAGCAGAATGGTGTGCCTGAGACGAAGAATACAAGTCTCAAGGAGATGGCTACTTGTATGTTGGAGTCTAAGAATTTTCCACCAAAGTTTTGGGTTGAAGCTATAAAATGTGCACCATACATCCATAATAGGTTTCCTCACAAGAATAATTATGGATTTAGTCCTTTCTAAGCTGTGGAAATTGAACCCAAGTGATAGAACAATTACACTCACAAAATTGCTAATCAAACATGCAAAATTCACACAAAATGAGACTGAAATCGGAGCATAACACAATCCTGTATTGAATAAGTGTAAATAATACAAACTCATCAAGTAATAGGATTTCCAAATATATAATTACATCAGATATTTGAAAGCATAAGGATGCTATTCAAATTCGTAAAAAAGTAGGCTTACTAAAACTAGTCAAATCCCCCATAGGTGCATAAAACACTTTCAAATATAAGAAGATGCTCATGAATTGGATAAATAATATAGGAAAGATAATAAGTGATGGAAATAGATCATATCCATGATTTTTTTTGGAGAAAAGGAACGATTATGATGTGGGAAAAAACAAGGCAATTACTGCTAGACTAGCTTTTCCTTTTTGCCTTAAAATTGTTGTAAAGCAACGAAGCTTTCAGAAAAATCAGAACTTCACTTCTCCAATAAATGACTAAAATTAGATTTGCTAAAAATGTTTCTAGGATGATTCCAAAGCGCTCCATTATGCAATTTTAGCATGTGTTGACTTCTAGGTCCAAGTGGAATTCAACTAGCATAGTGAGGAATCTAGGAATCTAGGAATAAGACAAAAATGATTAATATTAATGTCAAATATGGGTAACTATGGGTTGATTATTCTAACATCCCCCTTAAGCCAAGTAAATATTAGAAAACTATAGGGCCTAGCAACAAGGCTTAGTCACCCTTTACATACTGCATGTCCATACAACAAAGGAAAGAGGGAAAAACCTAGTGGGAAAAATCCTCCCTTAAACATGGATAGGAAACAAAATTTTGGAGCGAGCTTTACTTACACTTTACTAGATTTCTCCCTGGGGGGAGATCAACTAGTTCCCATGTTTTGTTCTCTTGGAGCGAACTGAATTATTCCTTCATGGATTTTTTCCATACTGGATCATGCGATGAATCTTCATATGTATGAGGATGAGATTCAACCATCAAGTAACACTTCTCAGCAAAGGGTGTATCTTTCACGCAAAGGGAACTCTCAAACTGAGATCTAGTCCTCCTAGTGTCACTAGGATTCCCAGCTAGTTCCCCAGCTGCATGAATGGTCCTTGGTGCCCATTTTGGTCTTATAGGACTATTAGGATCTACAATTAAATCATCATTATCATAAATATCAGAATCAACAAACTCATTAGTCTCTTCACTTACAATCAGTGGTTGTGGTGATGAAGAGGATTCTCCAACCTCAAATGATGCTAAAGGCTCTTCTTCGAATTGAACACTTATTTCAATGAAATATTTGTCAGTTCTCAAGTTGATCAGCTAGTACCCTTTTGAATATTCAAAATACCCAACAAATAGGCACTCTTGGATTTGTGGTTGCAAATCCTTTCTCTTTTCAGTTGGAATTCTAGCCCAAGCCTTTGAGCCAAAAATCCTGAAATGGGTCACATCTGGCTTGTTCCTACTTCAAGCTTCGAAAGGAGTAATACCATCAAGCTACTTATGTGGAACCCTGTTCTAGATATAGGATGAAAAATTTATAGCCTCGGCCCAAAACTTTGGTGGAAAATTTTTTGCCTCCATCATGCAAGTTGCCATTTCCTTGAGTGATTTGTTCTTTCTCTCAGCAATACCATTTTGCTGTGGTGTGTAAGGAATAGAATGGTGCATTTGGATACATTCATATTTATAGTAATGGATGAAATCAGACTTGACATACTCACCATGATTTTCAAATCTGAGGATATTGAGTTTCCTCCCACACGGGTTCTCAACCAAGGCTCGAAAGACCTTGAAGAATTCAAAAACTTCAAACTTGTGCTTTAGGAAGTAGACCCAACAATACCTGGAAAAGTCATATATGAAGGTGAGTGTATATTTGGATTGAATCATGGACATATGAGGGAATGGACCAGAAATGCCACTGTGGATTAAATCAAGGGGTACAGAGGTTCTCTCATGACTATCTCTCTCATATTTGTGCTCTGGGTGTTTTCCTGGGATGCAACCTTCGCAGACTCCCTTAGAAAACTTAATCTTTGGTAAACCTATGACCATATCTTTGCCACTCAAATCAGAAAGATACTTATAGTTAATATGGCCAAATCTCTCATGCCAAATCTTTCTTGCCTCATTAGCATGGGTGAGAAGAGCATATGGGTTTAAGTATGGTAGAAAATGGGAAAACTTGTATACCTTCGAAGTGTGATCCACAACAACTTTTTCTATGAATTTACCATTCAAAATCTCTGAGATTTCAACTTCATTGGGGGAGAATATGAATTTATTTGGAGACCCAGTGTGAGTCATCTGATACACTAACAAGATATTAGAGGCAAGACCTAGAACATACAAGACATATTTGAAGGAACCATGGTCAAGATCAATCCTTCCCTTCCCTATACTGTCAGTGAGAGAGTCATCTCCCAAGAAAATTTTTGGACCTTTTGAAATGTCAAGAGAGGAGAAAGCCTCCCTTGTCGAAACCATATGTCTGGAAGCTCTAGAATAAATGATGAAGCTAGGTGAGCTTGAGGTGGAAGCATCCAAGGCATGTACACTCTCCTTGTCTTCTGAATTTGATCCTCCTTCCTTCTTCTTTGAGCAATCAGGAAGGGAGATATTGTTCTTCACTAGGAGTTGGTTCAACATGTCAATTTTCTTTTTCATAAAAGATCTCTTAGGATGATATCCGTTACTGCAGTATGCACATTTGCTCATTTCTCCTTTGTTCTTCTTCTTTTGGAAGTTCTTCTTGGAGATCGAGTGCTCCTCTTAATACTTTGACTTGTCTCTCTTTCTATCATGTGTATTTTTTGGCTTTTTTCTTTCCCTTTGAATCCACCCTTGAATCTCCAGCAACTAAAGCTTCGTATTTTGAAGGTTTGATGGTGTCCATCATTACCAATTTATCTTGCTCCTGGGTGAGGGATTCCATGAACTCAGCAAGCTTAGGCATCTTCTAGATTCGAGTTGTCAATTTGGTGGAATGGAAGGTTGAAAAAACCACTGAGTAGTTAGGACCAAGCTTCAAGAGTATGGTAAATACTAGTTTCTCTTCCTTCTTTTCTATCCCACACTGTTTTCGCTACAAAACGAGGGCCTTAAACTTGGAAAAGTAGAGTTGAAATGATTCGAAGCTACTAGGACTGAAGGAGATCAATTCATTCTCAGTTTGATGTCCTCTCATCTCATATGTATTTCCAAAAATCTCTTCAATCTTCTCTTAAACCTCATTAGGTGGTTTCAATGCATCAATATGAAAGAGGAGGTCTCTTGAAATGCTCAAGCGCACAAGACCATAGGCCTCATCCCTCCTGTTGTGCCATTTAATTTTCTATAAAGCTACATTGGGCTCTGCCTCAGTTGCCATGGTAACCCTATAGAGACCTTTCTCTCTCAACAATATCTCCATCTCAACTTTTCATTCAAATAAATTGATGGATTCAAGATGATCCTTTGAGATTGGTCCATATCTCAACAACTGTCCCCTCCAGTCAAAAAAATGCACTCCCAGTTAGTGATGTCAACCTGCAGTAACAATATGGAAGGAGAGAAATCAATCTACAAAGGCTCTGATACCATGTGGAAATTGAACCCAAGTGATAGAACAATTACACTCACAAAATTGCTAATAAAACATGCCAAATTCACACTAAAGGAGATTGAAATTGGAGCATAACACAATCCTATATTGAATATGTTTACATCATCCAACCTCATCAAGTAATAGGTTGTCCAAATATATAATTACATCATATATTCGAAAGCGATGCTATTCAAATTGGTAAAAAAGCAGGCTTACTAAAACTAGTCAAATCCCCCATAGGTGCATAAAACACTTTCCAAATCTATGAATATGCTCATGAATTGGCTAAATCAGATAGGCTAGATAATAAGTGATGGAAAGAGATCAAATCCATGTTTTTTTTTTGAGAAAAGAAAGGAGTATGATGTGGGAAAAAACAAGGAAATTACTCCTAGATTAGCTTTTTCTTTTTGCCTTAAGACTGTTGTAAAGCAAGGTAGCTTTAAGAAAAAGTAGAACTGCACTTTTCCAATTCAAGAATAAAAGAAGAGGTTCTAAAAATGTTTCCAAGATGATTCCAAAGCGCTCCATGACCCAGTTTTAGCATGTGTTGACTTCTAGGTGCAAGTGGAAGACAACTAGCATAGTGACGAATATAGGAATATAGGAATAAGATAAAAATGATTAATCAATGTCAAATATGGGTAAATATGGGTTGATTATTCTAACAAAATCTTGGAGTGGGAACAAACTAGATGTGTCTTATTTTAGGATTTTTGGCTCAAGAGCATGGGCTAGAATTCCATTAGACAAAATGAGGGATTTGGATCCTCAAATTCAAGAGTGCCTATTTGTTGGGTATTATGAATATTCCAAAGGGTACAATATAATCAACATTATCACTCAAAAATCCTTCATTGAAAGGAGTGTTCAATTTGAAGAAGAGCCTATGGTAGCAGCAAAAATTGGAGAGTCCTCCTCACATACTCCACCTTTGGTTATAAGTGAAGGAAATAATGAAATTTATTATTATGATAAATGTATTTTTGAATTGCATATCCAAACATCCCCACAAGGCCAAAGTGGGAAAAATACCATCCAAGTAGCTGGGGAACTAGCTGGGAATCTAGAGATTCTAGGAGGACTAAATCTCAATTCAAGAGTGCCCTTTCTATCAAGGACTCTTTCTTTGCTGATAAGTGTTTTCTAATGATTTAATCTTATCCACAAACATGTGAATATGCATGTGAATACCCAATATGTAAAAAAAAACATGAAGGGGTAATTCCATTTGCTCCAAAAGAATGACACATGGGATCTAGTCATTCTCTGCCCAGGGAGAAAGCTAATCAAGTGTAATTCGATTTTCAAAACTAAATTTGATGATGATGGATATCCTATGAATTATAAGGAAAGGTTAGTGGCCAATGGATTCTCCCAATTCCAAGGCATTGACTATAACGAGACCTTTGTACCAGTTGCAAAGATGAACTCCATAAGACTAGTTTTGGCCATTGCAACCTACAAATAGTGGGAAGTACATCACATGGATGTAAAGAATGCTTTCCTACATGGTGATATGAAAGAATAAATATATATGTATTGTCCATATTTTTTTGTGACTAATTCATCACTTATGTGCAAGTTGAATAAATCATTGTATGGGATAAAACAAGCTCCCAGAGCTTGGTATGCCAAGATTGATGGCTTTTTGCTATCACTGAACCATTGTAGATGCAATTCTGATACAAATATTTATTTGAAGATGATTCATGGATCCTTAGTCTCATTTTATTGTATGTGGATGACCTTCACGTCACAGGAAGTTACAAGAAATAAATTTCCTCCTTGAAGGATGCAATGAACCATGCCTTCTCTATGACTTATTTGGGATTGTTAAGCCATTTTTTGGGGATTGATATTTCTCAATCGGATATTGGAATCAAGGTACATCAGTCAATGTATGCTTCATATCTGCTAAAGAAGTTTAGAATGAAGTATTTCAAGCCAAGAAATACTCCTTTCCTTTTAGGAGCCAAGCTTGAAGAAGCGTAGTCAACTCCATTGGAAAACAACACCCTATATAAGCAGCTAGTTGGACATCTTATTTTTTTGACTCATAATCGACCAGATATATATTATGCAGTGAGTGTGGCTTCTATATTCATGGATCAACCTCATGAAATCCATTGGAGGGAAGAAAAAGGAATCCTAAAATTTGTACAAGGAACAAAAACACATGGGATTCACCATGTTGCACAATATATCCTAGAGTTAGTTGGTTTTAATGATCCAACCCAAATCCGGCAGGTTCACCTTCGACAGGTCCACCTCGACACATTCAACCGACAAATCCACCTTCGACAGGTCCTCCTTGACATGTTCATTCGACAGGTTCACCTCGACAGGTCCGCCTCGACATACAACATACCGACATGCTCTGCGACGGTTGAACTTTTGAACCATTATAACTTCTTTTGTAACTGAACGTAGTAGGTAGTCACCCAAGCATCTCAGCATCCTATATAAGCATGTACATTAATGTAATATAGACATCAACTAATTCATCCATATTTCATGGAGAAGAAGTAATGAATTGGTTTGAATTCTTATATATTGTCTGTGTATATTTCTTGTCAACCTAGTGTGTTTCATGCTTTGTTGGTTCTGTTGTGCCCCTGCTCAATAGCCTTTAAAAAAAATATTTCATCAAACAAAATCCCATTTTGTTTTGATGAAATGTTCAAATTTTAAAGGGACAAATCTAATGAATTACCAGCTACTGAAAGGGTGGCCTTCCTTGAGCTATTGATTCAGTGAAATTCCATATTTTTGAACAACCTTTGTGAACTATATTAGATTAACGAAATCACTACTATGAAGTTATTATTTTGAGTGGATTTATACTTAAAAAATCAAAGGATGAGTATTAATGATTCCCATAACTGTTATCGTCATCCTAGTCTTGAATCTTGTCCAAAACATTATAAATTGATTTTATTGTTTGATTTTGTTACTATAATTATTTATAAGGTTACAATATTGGGATAGTTGATCTTGGTATGGTTTGTCACATTATTATGGATTTCATTTGTAAGTTGATTAATGGTTATGAATGGTCGGTTCTTTATAACTCTGATAAAGCCTAGAGTGTCCAAGGACAAATGTTTTACATGCCACATCCTAAGTTTACCTTTTTGATTACAAACCATAGGCAATGTCACCATAGCAGTTTAATGTCGATTTTTATATGGTTTATATTGCAAAGTCTAGTTTCGACTTGATGGTTTGTACTATGTTGTATTGTCCACCACCTTTGAAGGGTAAGTCGAATCTACGGTAAGGGTGATATGTATTATGGTTTATCGTCAGATCAATTTATGCTGTCACCTCCAATTCTGATCTACCTGTTGCGAAGTCGATATGGTATCATTACACTGGTACTGAACTCTGTCCATCACATTTAAGTCCCAGTACTTGTCCTCCATCGTGGATATCTATCAATGGAACACCTGTTTCATGTACAACGAAGGGTTTCATATCATTAATGCCGGATAAATAATGATAACATGAGTTATCTGGAGTCTTTGACCGTCATTCCTCATTAATCGATTACCTCTCTGAGCGATAATGTCTTCGTTCATGCCGAGCTTGCAGGGGTGTAGTCTGTGTTTGTTCATGGCTTATTTTTCTTATCACAAGGTTAAGTTTCATTACTTGTTCTTGCTCAATCTTTACCCAGAGTGCTCGTTCTCTAATTTGTTGTCTTGTGCCGAGTTGTGGTATTTGTTCTGTGTGCGGCTACGTGCCTTGACACAGTCGGTCATGGCGCCGGTGGTGAGGGTCGAGCCTTGCGAAATGAAATTGGTGGATTCGAACCCTGAGCTATTAGCAAAGTTCGAGGCTATTGGGTGGATTCTGTTTATAAGGAAATTATCGGATTCGAATCCCAAAGTCACAAGGGTGTTCGCTGTCTCCTTGGTTGATTTTCAGGCTAAAGTAGGTGATCTTCGTTTTCGGGTGGATGAGCAATCAGTGGCGCTTGCCACTGTTCTGTCACTCACCAGCAAGAGGTGGTTTAAATATAAGAGGATGGACATTACTGAGTGGCGGCAGCTACTAAAAAACCCTTGTCAATAGGTATTGTTCCGAAGTGGAGTAGCCCGCAAATACTTCAAAAAGGAATGGCGCCCGGTTGTGTGTTAATTATATCATTTTTATCTGGTGTATTGCAGGCGATATGGTTGCTGTTCTTGCTTGGATTTTGATGGCTGTCTGTTTTTAGATGATCCCCATATGATTGGAACAAATCGATTATCAAGTCTTCCAGGTGTTGTTTCATCATTGATGTCTTCGATTTTTATGGATCGAATCTTTACCATTTCTAGGCATTTTCACGTATATGGAAAAATGACATGTCCTACTTGTCATTTTTAAGGGAAATTGGTTAAGGATTTCGTTTTTGCTATCTCTAGTTCTTAGGACTATTTATCTTTGGAGATTAGATGTATTTAAGGGGAGATAGCATGTGGGATAGGGGGTCGATAGTTTGGGAAAAGAGACAACAAGACTGCAGTTTGATCTTCTGTAACTCAAGACAGTTTCCTGTCAGCAGATACAGTCTTAAAACTGGTGATAACTTATATATATGTTTACAGTTTTATGCTTTGCACATGTGTTTATGCTATCCCTGGTCTTGTTACTATTTTTCTATATTATTCATGTTTGTCACAATCTCTTTTTAGAAATTGTGCAAATATATTATGCATGACTATTGACTTATGCTGATTATCAATTTGTTGGTGAATGCCATGTTGTAAATTTGATGACTGACATCATTACATATGTGGTTTACGTGTCTATTGTATGATCTTGGTGATTTCTAAATTTATTTTGAAGATTTTGAAGATTATTGATAGTCTTATTAGTAGATTTGATTTCAGTTTAAATATTCGCATTGCTCCTGATCAGGATAGGACTTAGGTTAGGATAATACGTTTTATTTCTGTTAATTATATTGTTAAAAAAAATCTATTTGAATCAGATGTTTATATTCATGTTATATTCAGATTATTCCTTTCATTTCTGATGAATGTACAGGTGTACATAATGTATCTTTGTTATTAATCAAGTCTGTTAATAGTTATTTAACTTTCTATCTTTGAAATATAAATTGATTTAACTTAGTTGATTAATACTGTAATTAATAACATTCATTAACTTGTACAGACATAGGTATATATCTGATAAATAATCAGTAGTGTTAGCTCTATCTCTTAGATTTTTCGTAGTTAGACTTTCAGGCTAACAGAGCCTTTAAACCTGTTGGGAACAACCATCCCAAACAGCTTGGAACCTGCTTTAAGGATCCCGGTCTGGGTTGTCTTCCCCCGTTGTGTGCATAGTCACATATGCCCGTCAACAATGGCGCTAGAAGGAGGGCCAGCCTAGGCAAATGGCTGATGAAAACAATCCTGTAAACAAATTTAATCAGCCTATCACCCCTCAAATACAGTCAACTGCACAACCACGCTCTCAACGTTCATCACGATTGAATGAAACCCCAGTGAGCGACTCTGTTCGAAATCTTATCTCTCAGTTAAAATCTCTCGGTATTCACCTACCTGAAGAAATTGACCAGTACGAACAATCCATAAATGAATCTCATAGAATTTTAACAAGGGCTTATTCGAATCTCACTGGGCGCCAGCCCACTGAATTACCTCTTCCGCAAATCACCCGTCCTCGCACTCGTCATCCTGAAACTGTTTCGGGAGAACAAGAGAAGTATTTAGGTGCCGTTCCCGATCTTCAAATACAACAATCTCTAGTAGGCACCAATCAGCCTTCCTCTTCTTCAGGACCACCTGCTTCAGGAGGGTCTGGTCGACCACCATCACCGCCTCATTCACCTCCTCGCATTCCTCGAACACCACCTTCACCGCCTCCCACTCCAAGAAACATGGCAGGTGTAAATCCCCCAAACCCTAATGCTAATATGCCATGGTTATCTCAAGATGCAGTGGCTGTCCCAGGAAATCAACACCCTTTACCTAAGCATCCTGAGAAGTTATTACCCAAGTTCAACCCTGAGTCGAAAGAGCCAGTGGAAGATCATATCAAGAAGTTTATGTTAGCTGTTCGGCTCTTGGATGTTGAACATGAAGATGTAGTCTATCGGCTTTTCCCTTATACATTTGAGGGTAAATCTTCGACATGGTATTTTTCACTTACAGCTGGTTCCATTACCAGCTGGAACGAATTCGACCTCACTTTCATGAACAAATTTGGAGATGACAAGACTCTAGCTGCATTGGTGCTAGAATTGTCTAGGATTCACATGGAAACCAAGGAAAAGGTCAAAGATTTCAACCAACGATTCCTTACTCTAAGAAATAGAATCCCTGCTACTTCAAGGCCAGCTGAGGATGTCACTATTGAATTTTGCACTTCTTCCTTGCCTGTGTCTATGGCAATGTTTGTCAGACAAAAATCCAAACTTACCCTTGTTGAAAATTTTGAGGAAGCAATTAAGGTTGAGAAAGATATGTCTGCCATAAAGGCAAATCCTGGAGTAGATACAGATGCTGCATCTTCTTCCCATAAGAAGACTGAAAGTCCTACCAAGAACACAAACCCTGAGAAAAAAGGTCAGGATTCATTAGACCTAGATAGCCTCCAAAGAGTTATTAAAAAACTATCTAATGAAATCATTGATTTAAAGAAAGGCACTTCTGAAAACGCTCCTACTAAAGAACCACCTAGACAACCTTTCAGAAGGCCATTCCTGAATACAGCTCCTAGACAGACCCCACCCTCTGAAGCTAATAGTGTTGATGAAATTAACAGTTTCCTCAAGTTATTAGTTTCAGGTCTAGAAACATCAGCTGAAAATGAAACTCAATCTTCAGGACAAAGTTCTGAAGGCACCCAAGACAAAGATAATGACATAGAAGATAAACCTCCTCAAGTTATCAGCCACTTCTGGGATACTTCAGAATTGACTGATGATGAAGATGTAGGTGTTGTCAATGTAAATCAGCATCAGTATAACACTAGAAGCAAGAAAGATCAGCCCTTAGGGGAACCTTCTACAACTGCTACAGATAATAGTTCCACTGCTCAAACAAAAACCCAACCTGCAAATAGTAAATCTGCACCCTCTCTTGATTTAGAATATGATATGATTGAATATTTAAAGAAAATCAAGGCCAATATCTCTATCTATGAACTACTTAAGTTACCGGTGATTAGAGATAAAATGATGCAAGGGGTGTCTCCAAGTAAAAGTGGAAAAACTCCTTCAACTCAAAACAGCTCTGCTAACACTAAAGATAACCCAACAAAATCTTCAGTCAATGCATCATCCATAGGCAAGAAATCTGATTCTTCAACTCCACCTTTTTTACTTACGTTTGAAATATGCAATCGTAAAGTGCACAACTATATGATAGACTCAGGGGCCTCCAAGAATGTTATGCCCTACTCTGTATGTAAAAAACTTAATGTTGTCCCTGTGCCTTGTGATACAAGTATTGTACAGCTTGATCATTCAAACGTAAAAGTAATAGGTAAGTTGAAAGAGGTGCTGATAAGGTTAGCTTCGAATCCTCAAGTCCATTTTATCATTGATATAATTGTAGAGGATATCCCAGAAGCGTATGGCCTATTTCTCAGCAGAGATTGGTCTGAGAAGCTGAAGGGATATTTTGCTACTGATTGGTCACACTTATGGATATCTCATAATGGTCACCCGAATAAAATCAGAATTGATCGGGAACGCTACATGAAGCATACCGTCACTGAATTGGATGATTCGAATGAACCATTATTATTCGTCGATACCATAATGGGAAACTATATGACAGACTCTTTCTTTGGGGACTTTGAAGCTGAAACTTCATCAATAACAGGTGTAGAACAGCAGTCTGAAATTTGCCATTTTTCACAAGTTCCAGATGAAATTCCAATCCCAAATGCGGTACACATAGATCTGAACAATGGTCTCTGGTCTTTATATTTCAATGGATCTAAGTCAAAAGAAGGGGCTGGTGCAGGTTGCTTGCTGATAGACCCCTATGGGAAAAGGTATTTCATATCTTGCAGGTTAGAATTCGAATGCACCAACAACGTGGCTGAATACGAAGCTCTGATTCAAGGGCTGAAAAAAGCAATTGACCTGGGAGGCAAAGCTTTGGTAGTGTTAGGAGACTCTGAGATAATTGTTAGACAGGTACGTAACACTATACATTGCATTGCTGGACACCTGAGAAATTATCAGGCAGAGGTATGGAATTTACTATTAGCATTTGAAGCCTTTAACATAAGTTCCATCCCTCGTTATCTAAATCAGGAAGCTGATATTTTAGCTAATGTTGCTTCAAGGTTAATTCCATCCGAAGGAATTCTTACTGATTCTTTCTCAGTTGAATTTCTTTTCAGACCTTCTATACCCGACAACATAGCAAATTGGAGAGTCTTCGACAACGATGAGCAGTTGATCGATTTTCTGACTTTGAAGGATACTTTTAAGGATGCGGTCATTGACGAAATGACTCATGATGAGGATCTATATAATTTTGTAGTAATCCATAAGCCTTGCTCAATTCAGGAATCTCTCAATTAGGTTAGTGCTATTCCCAGATCAGTAATCAAAATTGAGAAATTCTATGACTTGAAGGATAAATTAAAAGCCGCAAGGAACTGTAAAACTAATAGCTCCATCATGCAATCTGACATTGTAAATCTAGGTACTGAACACAACCCTCAATGTGTAAATATGGGTAGTACATGTACTCCCCAGGAAAAAACAGCCTTCATTAAACTCTTCAATGAGTTCAAAGACATATTTGCATGGACGTATGATGACCTGAAAACGTTTGATCCTAATATAATGCAACATGTCATTCCTATGAAACCAGAGCCTAAGCCTTTTCAACAGAAATTGAGGAAAATGCATCTTAGCCTAGAACCAGCTGTCAAGAAGGAGCTGAATAAACTCCTTGCCGCCAGAATAATTTTCTCGGTTCAGCATGCACAGTGGGTGGCAAATCTTGTCCCCGTCAGAAAGAAAAATGGCGATATCAGGTTATGCATCGATTTCCGAAACCTGAATAAGGTTTCAGACAAGGACAATTATCCTGTTCCTCCAATGGAGAAAATCTTGCAATAGGTCTCTGGATCTGAAATGTTTTCACTTCTAGATGGCTTTTCAGAGTACAACCAAGTGTTAGTATCCAAAGCTAACCAGTTGAAAACAACTTTTAGGACTCCTTGGGGAACCTATGCCTATAGGAAGATGCCATTTGGTCTAATAAATGCCGGAGCAACATTTCAGAGGGAAATGGATATCGCCTTCAGAGGTCTGATCGGTAAGTTTGTTGTTATTTATCTTGATGATATTACCGTATTTTCAAAAAACAAAACTGATCATTTAACTCATCTCAGGAGAGTTTTTGAGCGTTGCAGGAAGTATGGGATTTCTCTAAATCCTAAGAAGTATATCTTTTTAGTCACAGAAGGTAAGTTACTGGGTTTTGTTGTTTCTAAACAAGGCATCAATATTGACCCAGAACGTACCCGTGCTATATCACAGATTTCGATGCCTCACTCAAAGAAGTCTATGTAGTCGTTTCTTGGGAAGATAAATTTTGTTTCTAGATTTATTCCTGGGTTCACGGAAATTGTTAGGCCGCTTCAGAAAATGATCAAGAAAGATGCTGATTTTAAATGGTCCACTGATGAGAAGCAATCTTTTCATGACATCTTAAAATCTATTGCTGAAGCTCCTACTCTAACTAGCCCATATTTTTCCAAACCTTTCATTTTGTATACGTTTGCTTTTGATTCTTCATATGTTGCTGTTCTGACACAGAAAAACTAGGAAAATAATGAAGCTCCTATCGCTTTTATGAGTTTTGGTTGAACGGTGCAGAGTTGAACTATCCAGAAGTAGACAAGCAAGCTTTCGTTGTTTTCAAATCTGTCAAACATTTCAGGCCTTACTTGTTGAAGTCCCACACCAAAGTCATTGTACCATATTCTGCAGTTAGAAATATCTTGGTACAAAAGGATCTTGGTGAAAAACGAGCACATTGGGTCACAACACTTCAGGAATATGACCTGGAAATAAAACCTTTGAAGATTGTCAGGGGACAAGGACTCTGCAAGCTAGTAGCTGGATCTTCGGACAGTTCTGAATCTGATCTGCACTTCTTTAGCGAACCTTCTTTATTTGAAAGGGAATTTTTTCCGATCTCTACTCCTTCTGATTCTTGGTATAATGATATTAAGTTCTTTTTGTTACATGGTAATGCTCTTGAACATTTAGACCCACGTAATAAAAGGGATTTGAGATTGAGATCTGCCCCTTATCAGCTGATTGATAATATTTTGTTTAGAAAGAATTTCGAAGGAGTTCTCCTTCGTTGTCTAGAAAGAAATGAGGCCGATAATGTGTTATCTCAACTACATGCATGGCCAGCTGGAGGACACTTTGGAGGAGAAACCACTGCACATAAGATACTTAAAGCCGGTTACTACTGGCCTATGTTGTTCAAAGATGCATACGCTTTTTCCAGGAAGTGTTAGGAGTGTCAGAGAGCAGGAGGCAGACTGAAGAAGGCAGTGTTGCCCCTCCAGTCGGTTATTATCGAAGTCCCATTTCAGCAATGGGGCCTGGATATTGTTGGCCCAATCACACCAGCTTCTTCACAGCAGCATAAATACATTTTGACAGCCACAGACTACTTCACTATATGGGTTGAATCCACCCCTTTGCGAGTGGTTAACTCAGAACAGGTGATATCATTCCTTGATTCTTTTATTATCACCAGATTCGGTGTTCCTGAATCTTTGATTTTTGACAATGCAACTTATTTTTCTTCTCTTAAATTAACTGAGTACGCATTGGAAAAGGGAATAAAGTTAAAGTATTCAGATAATTATTATCCCCAAGGCAACGGGTTAGTTGAATATCACTACTACATTTTGACCAAAAATTCGACGGCTGTCATGTCGGATTTTCGACACTTCCCTGTCGCATGTACGACACTTTGATTTTTTTTTAAGCATCAGAAACTTGTCGTCGGTTATCCGACACCTAATTAACCGTCGGTTAAGCGACACCTAAGTAACCGTCGGTTAAAAAAGAAGTGTCGGTTAAGCGACAGCTTTTCTTCGACGGTAGTGAAATTTTTTTAAGAAAATCTCATTCCTGCCGTCGGTTAAGTGACAACAGTTCCGTTGGATAAGCGACGGATATTAAGAAAAACCGTCAGAAAAGTGACATCTACAAGCGTCGGATAAGCGACGGATAATAACATAAGCGTTGGAAGAGCGACAGCCAAAACTGTCGGATAAGCGACGACTTTGAAGGCTAAGCGTCGGAAAAGCGACATCTGGAACCGTCGCTTAAGCGACGCTTGTGACTGTTTTTAAAAAAATATATATAAAAGCATGTGCAGTGCAGTATTGGTAAGGTTGTTCAAGAAATGCTCATCGTCTCCGATCAGTTCCCTCTGGTGATCTGTAGAAAGAGTGGTCTTTCCAGTCCCTATTGCAGTTGGGGACCATTATACAGAATGTACTGAAATTAGTTGATGTACAGATGAAGAAATTCACCAGGTTGAAAATTATTAGTATATATCCAATGCAAGTTGGAGATTGGAAAGAGTATGCAAATGTTAAAGAGAAAAAACACTTGAATATATAAAACAATGAACAATCATGACCAGAAAATGTCCATAGAACAGTCCCTGAGATGCTTGCTATAAACTTCAACTTGGGAAGATATAGATGCTGCAAGAGGCATCAATGGGATCCAACAAAGACCGTCATGTTCCAATAGCAAGGCTTACTGATTTAGCTTCAAAAATGAGAAGAATCTAATTTGGAATAGCATGCTCCAGATAATGATATCGATAGCGATTCAAGCCATTGACATTGTGGGAATCATGGCTTATTAGGGACACACATATGGGTGGATAATTAAAACTACTAGTAGGGGAAGAGTAGACAAGGACCAATTCTAGTCTCCTGTCTCCTTCGAGCACACAAATGTTAGTTAATTGGCTTTTAGCCTTTTATCTTTCACCCTCCTTACGGGAGCTAGAATTATTTTGAGGAAGATTTATACCATGCCCAAGGTCATCATAGCCAAATAAAAAGTTCTATAAATAGTTAATGGAAATCTCCCAAACCAGATTAATTTCTTATACGCAGCCACATTTGAGCCATAAATCTCGTTAAAGAAAAACTCATCTGCCATCAAGCATGTAGCCTAGGACAAAAATAAAATTATTTTAGTCAAATGATGAAGACCTTAAAAGTTATTTTAATGTCAATTACATCATTTGGATACAATGACTAAAGTATTTCGGCCAAAGCATTCCTCACAACATTATTGAATATTCAACTAAATCAAATAGAGAGAAAACATTGGAGCTAATGAAATATTATATTAAAAATGGCATTTTGTCGTGAGATGATGGTCAAGTAATTCATGAAACATGTTGAAGTGAACATTGAAAGGAACATAAGAATAGTAACATACTGAAAGTGATCTTTTGGTTCACAGTTCAAAGTGATCTTTTGGCAAAGAAAAGAAAAGGTAAGAGTGGTGGGACCAGGAAGCATTATGAGCTTTGAAATTGATCCCACTAGTAAGCTCTGGTCATTTAGAATGCTTCTTACATGTGAGTTTGAGATCCCACTCATGGCTCTAATAATTCCCCAAACACATGAGCATGAACATGACAGTAACTAGTTCCAGTATATTATATTGGACAGAATGTTGATTTCAGGACGAGGTTATCAGCCACATATGACATTAGCACATTGAAGCTAATATAGGGACTATATCTACCATTTAAATTCGGTCAAATTTCAAGCAGACAACAGCTCACAAATAATACCAGCATGCTTTCATCAAATTGGTAGCGTCAATATCATTTTATATCATGGCCATCCATATATGGATGTAATAAATCAGTACTCAGTCAAACACAATTAGTCCACTGTATATGTGAATTTTTGATATATCGGACCTTGAGTAATAGGCACACTAATGCAGTGTTAAGTAGATCAATAGTTCACTGGCCATCATAAATAAGGAATAGCAATATTCAAGCCAGCACTGTAAGTTGACTTAATTGTGATATGCAACAGTTCAGTATGAGGAACAAATTTGAACAGCAGTATATGTCTGTAAAATAATCCCAGATTTGAACTCCAACTCAGCCAATGAATGGTCAACCAAACACTATTCATATGCCACTGTTAATATGTAATTGAATTCCACCAGTGACCACTCAAAAGTTACTGTGATAGATCAACATTCTACATCAAAAAATTTGCAGCCAGAATGAGATATTGCACTAGTAGGAACAAGGTCTATAGAATGCTGATTGTATACAATACAAGCTTTAACCAGCTCAATAAGCAATCAAACCCTGAGAGGACTATTTAGTATTCAGCCTTTTTTTGACCTCAACTACACCCGTACTCGTACTCGTACCCGTACCCACGTTTCCTGGCAACATAGATTTAAGATATTAGACTAAAAGTAAATTATCGTGACATTTGTAAAGGTTTTCCAGCGTATCCTTCAGCAACAGGTGACCAAATTCCACCTTGATCATCAAACATTAAACCTGCAACATGCACTCATCCAAACATCTTTTACTTGGTATGAACAATTTAGCATCTGACTTATGATAAAACTACAAATTGGAAACATATTTGCTCATATTGCTATCAAATATAAGAAATGGCCCATTTTAAAAAATCGGACAAACAGTTTCCATGGGTATAAAATACATTCAAATATTTTTTTAAATGCCATTTACTAATGTTTTGTGGATGAAAACAAGATGATTACTTTTACAACTTTCTGACTTCAATACCAAACCCTGACTTTTTTAACAAAGGTCATACAATGTCAACATAGATTTTTCAATTCCAAACAGAGACAACCAATACTTCCAGAGACAATTCTACTCTGTAAGAAAAATGAACAAGCATTCAGGGAAAAACAAGATAGTATAAGCCTCCATTTAAACTAAATGCAAGGGTTCAGATGCTTTCAATTTTATGTTAGGGGGTCTTAAAGCAAAGTAATCTGAAGTTACAGGAAATTTAATGACAGGAAGCTTTTGTGCTCAACATTAATACACTTTAAATTTGAATATATATTGGATAAAGTTATTAATACCAATAGAATCAATTTGTACATTGTGCATTTCAAATGAAAAGTTAAAAAGGTTCAAAGTTCACAGATTTGAAGATAGACACTACAAAAATCTACGATCTTAGCATTGACAGCCCTGAATTCTTTTCATCAAAAACAACTCAAGTGAGACCCAAAACCTGAAATAAAGGTCTTCAGAGAGCTAAAAGCTGCTCAATTGTTTGTCTTGCAGAAAAAAAAGAAAAAAAATTGTTAGAATGCTTTTTGAACGGGATTATAGCCCTAAA
>LPNX010729405.1:192595-245440 GCA_001517045.1 Pseudotsuga menziesii | reverse complement strand
TATACAAACAACATACATGGTTCTGCTTTTATCTCCCATGCATTCACCATTGGGTAGTTTTCTTCACCATTCAATAGATAGCATATTCCAATGTTCCATTTGGCAATGTTTAATATGCACCATTGTAACATACACCAAGGCCATACATCCACGATCTCTTTGAAATCATGTAAATTGCATTAGGCAGTAGGTGACACAAACATCCTTCATCTCAACGCCAACCTTCTTCACAAGACAATAATGCCCTTCAATTGAAGTGTGGTGGGAAATTGTTATGCTTTGATACCATAAATGAATAATTCAAAAGTGGTGCATTCACCAACTCATTTGTACATTGCAATCTAATATATATAGCATTTGTTATGTGACAAGATATGAAATACTTTCTAAATAATATGAGTAGCCACCCAAATTAGTGTTCACACAACAAATTCTTGCTGCATGGTAATTGAACATCTAACTAAGTATTTAATTTTAATATTCTATATCTCGCTATTCAAACCATTTTTTGCATAATCCATTCTATGTTTTCTTCCTTGATTTTAGTTCATCTTGGTTGATTAAACTATAATCATATCATTGTTCATATTTTCTCTTTGAGTAGACTCAGTGTTCTCGTGCCTCAAATTCTATTAGGTATAGCCATGTTTTGACTAGGTGTATCTCTTAAAGGGTGATATGTTTCATTTCAGGTATTTTTCATGTTAATTTTTTCTTCTTATTAATTTAAAATAGATAAAATTCCTCACAGTGTGTTTATTTTAGCTGCAGGCGTTGGCTACTCCTAACATGAGCGAACTCAAGGCGCTGAAGCAAGCACGCGATGATGGAATCATATAATTCCATCGGCATGGATTCGCAGCTGGAATTGTCACAATTCTTTGTGGCATTTAAGTCTTCACTATTCAAGATTTCTGAGGCATATTATTTAAATCCTTAAATGCGTTGTGTAGAGACTCTGAAGAAAATAGGGGGCACGGAACCTCTGTTTTCAAGTTTTAATAAAGAATTTTGCTTCCCCTGGTTCGATGGCTTTCTGGTTTGACAAGTTATCGATTTGTTTTTTTGTTTTTTTAAATTCGTTTGAAGAGAACTTTCAGATCTTTCCATTCGTGATCAACAACTGTAAATTTTGGACAATCGTTTCTCGGCAAAGAGTGCCAGAAATGAAATTTGTTTCCTGTTCTTTTATTACTGGTCAATGTGTAGGTTATTTAAATTCTGTTTCGTTAAATCTGATATCCTGATTGAAATTCGGTGTCTTTTAAGTTATGCGGGCTGTGATGGCCATCGCATTTTCTGTACTTTTTTAGTCATGCGGGCTGTGGGGGACATCGCGTATAAGTTTTTATGTATCTGATATAAAATACGCATATGTTTACATCTATGTTCTTTTTCAAATAAAGACGTTTCTCTATTATTATGGTACTTGACTTTATGTTATATTTTGTAAAGGATTTAACTTAGCTTTTAAACCTTAATAAACCTATTCTGGACAAGCTCATGTAGACGAGTGCCTAGCGCTCATACGACAAACTTTTCCATATTTTAGTAGACCAGTGCCATGTTTGCTATGTTGGCCAGGAAAGTAGTTAGGTTGGTTTGGATATCCTACATACCAGAAACTGGGTCTGAAAATGGTGTTTGTTTGTTTTATTTTTATATATTTATAATGCGTTTTTATTTTAATGTACAAAGAAGGTGCAAAATGACATGGAATTTGACTGGTAAATGTCCATCATGGGCCAATTTACCCGTCAAATACAGCTAAGATTTTAGGAAGACCATCAAAATCTGGCTTAGAATACAGAAAATGTTTCAGATTTTGATTGTTACCAGCAATTTTGACGGGTGTCCGCCATTTGAAATTCCTACTTTCATTTTGAAATAACTTTCACAAAGATTTGGTCGCTAGTACTTGATTGAATTGAAAAAAATTAACCCCACAACCATTAAGCTTTATTTGAGAGGTAATAGTCTTTCAACAAGCTAGGTGAGAGCCTTGCTAGTCACTACTACCCTTCCAGTGATCTGTAAACTTCCGTGGATATTGTACCAGAACAGTTGGCCACAATAGATCTTACAACTTAATTCATTGTGTTAGCTTAATTCCACAAAATGATAAATAAACTAGAACTGAAAGGAAAATTACTATCTAGCAAAATAACACAAGATATATCCTAGGGAAATCCAGTATGGGGCAAAATCCATCCATAAGTGAGGACTATGCCTTGCTTTTTCCTTCTCCAAATGTAATGAAAATACAAAGAAAGTGGTGCTCACTATGGAGTTATCTTATACATTATGCCTTGCACGACTACTACATAATCTCCTACTTCTTGTGTTATGTTCTAATATCCAATTCCTTACTATTTCTCAGGTATGGAACAATACAATAATATCATTACAATGGAACCCATTTTCCTCCTAACTGCTCGGTATTTAACATAGCCCTATAGTCATCTAGGGTTAGTTTTAGGGTTGTACTTGCATTAACTTTTGATTAGGGTTAGGGTTTTGGACCCTCTAGAATTTTCTTGATAGTACACATGTGACTAGATCCACATCTGTGGGTATTGAGAGCTGTTGTGGAATCCACTCAATACCATGGTGGTAAACTGGATAGGTCAACTAAACTAGATAGGTTAACTTGTAGAAGGCATAACTTCCTAATATGGGTTCCAATTGAGGTAATTCTTGCACTATTGTGAATGTATCCGAGTGTAGAATAGTGTCAAAGGTCGGGACATATGCTTGTAATATTTTGACCCCAAAATAGATGATTTAAGCTCTTAAACAGGCCTAAAAACAAATCCGACCCCAAAATGTGCAAAGTATGACCTACACCTAAAATGGGCCCTACAAGCCAATTCATCCAATGTTTCCAATCAGAAAGCACCAAAATATATGACAAATTTGATATTGATCCATGTCACATCATTTCGAGATAATTGAAGCATATTTTCTAAACCCTATCAAGTGTACCTTTAGGGATGTGCACCATTTGTAATACCCCCATTTTTTACCATGTTGTATGAGAATATGTAAATGATCATATTGTAGTGGGGATATTAAGGCTAAGGCCTCACCATCGATTTCTCGATTATGTATTGGTAGTTAAATATGGTATAATTGGATTATGTGTTGTTCACGCACAATAAAAATAGTAAATGTGATGTAAATATATACATTGGTAAACAAAAAACCCACAAACCATTGTGCAAAGTAACAAGAAATAAGGGACACAGTTTTCACAATAATAGGGAGAGAGTTATTCAACCCATGAATCGTTAACTACAAAGTTGACCTATGGACTTAATCATTCAATTCTTTCAGGAAATATTGGTTTAGAAAATTATTGTCTTGGGAAAAGGAAGGCTTGTATGCCAATTTTGTGTTAGAGTCACCTAAGTTGTAGTTTTGAAAAACTAGGATTACTCGTTGTACAATAGAACAACCATGAATTAGATCCCATCCCTTCATTAATTCACAAATCTTACTTTCTTGGAGAGGGTATGCATTTCTAGAAGGGGGGATGAGTCTTACCTATCATGAGTTCTAGTTGGCTAAAGGGAGGATCGAGTGAGTTTTTTTCATGTTGTATGTTATTATTGAGTCGGGATGCCCGAGTGTCCATCCATCATCTACCCGTTGGTATGAAATTGTTGACTAGTGAGCCTTGCATGTGAATCCAAAAGTAGAGGAGGGATTTGGGATGTTCTTGATAAACCCATTGAAGCATGGAACCTCCTTGGTAGATGATAGGGTTTGGGTTACCTTTCTATGCATACACTGGATAGAACCTAGAGGAAGGGTACACTTGAGGGTGTAGAAAACAAGACCTTGTTTTTGTTGTGTGGGGAAGGTATTGTGGGTTCCAAGATGGTTGAGTCTTTTTGAGGCTCCTATAGATCTGTGGTTGATCTCACTAGCTTAGAGATCATTTCCCCTAGTTCTCTTGGTAGCTTGATAAACCCAAACTTGGGATAAATTGGATACATTATTGTGTCCATGTGATAGTGGGTAGCTTGATAAACCTAGTTGTGGGTTGGCTTGGCTAGGTGTAATTACATTTGGTGATAGAGTGGTATTAGGGTATCCCAATAGACCCAATTGTGGGTTGACTTGGTTGTGAAAGTGTGCCTACATGACTGTAAATGAGCCTTAGTAGTTCCCCTTTTCTTGTGGAAATTGTGACTATCTTGTGTTTGGCCTCTCAACAAAAGGAGTATGTGTAGGATAGAGTGTAATGTTGCTCTTATGCAACCGGTTTATTGGGGAAGTTTATTTCCAGATAAGTATTCATTTTATGTGTTTTGTTGATTTCTATTAATGATTGAATGGAATGAATATATCTACCTTGTTGCATCAAGTGGTCAATGGATATGAACAATGTGTTGTTGCATGTTCAGATAAGTTTTGTTAGCAAACATTCAAGCTATTTGTGTGGTCTTACCCATTTACCTATACCTTTGCTTGATTTCATGTGGAATGGCATGGTCGCATTAGTGGAAATAATGGTAAGTGTAGGTAAGTATAATTGTGTATAATGTTATCCATCATTCACAAAGGTTAACGAGTCACTTGGAATGTCACTTGTATAATTTATCCGAAGGACCATCCTATGTTGTTAGGGTCTACCCAACATTGTTTTCCTTGGAGTAATTGACTCGTCAAGAGATCTCACAGTATTCAATTTTGAACTGCTCCAAAGTCTAGGATTCCTAGCAAACATCTCTAAAAACCTTGATGTAAGTCTTCTTCATCCAAGTTCATCCTAAGAAATGCGATCTTATTTGTTATTTTCTCATTCAAATCCCTATGCTTTGTCAGGAGAGCTATGTTTACATGTGTTGCAGAGGTTGCAACTACTTTAGTGGAGCCAGTGGAAACTGGTGTGATTGGATAGGATGATTCATACAAGATTTTTGTAGATTAAATTTCTTATACTAAATGCTTTGATAATGACAAGAAGACAGTTAAGGGAAATGAGGAATGTGTCAAAGTAGACACATTGATCCAAAAAGAAGCAACAGAAATAGGAGATAGTAAGAAACTTGTGGTGTCTTCAAATTCATATCAATCCTTTATAAGGTTTTCTTCAGAGCCTGCTAAATGGGTAGAGGAGAAGCAGATGGATCCATGGTTTGAAGATTCAATGTTGATGGCAGGATTCGTTAGTGATAGTCTTTGGATGGGCTGCTACTTAATTTAGTCAAGTTCTAATTTAGTAGAACCTCTAAACTTAACCAACCCGCCCAAATGTCCCACAGGCGCTTCAACAAAGGCAGACTTCAAACCGTCGGTGAACTGGATTACACAAAGATTCCGCGCCTAGCTTCTGCAATTAACCCACTTGTTAGTTCATCAATGAAATGGACTAACAATCGTCAGATCTAGATCTACGATGGACTTAAATTGTTATAGGGCAGATTTTATAAAGTATCGCGTCTGTCAAGAATTTCTTCTATCGCGCTAGTTCACCCCACGAAATATTTCTCCGTCGTTGATCTGTGGCAAGATCATTCTTAACCGTTGATCTTCTTCATCCTTGCAACGATTAGTTTTCAACTTCGCAACCGATTCGCCTTTAACTTTCTCGCTATTTAGCCAACAAAATTCCTCTTTAGCCATTGATCAACTCGCCTCTTGATCACCATCGTCAACTTGTAACCTCGTTAACCAATCTCTCCTACTCCATGGATCTACTTTGCAATGCACAGATAAAAGTGACTTACTATGTGTAAATCATTCCTTCGTCCTTTGCACACGAAATCAATGAATTCTGCCTGCAATCCTGTTCAATACTCAAAACATTTCTTCATTCAACTAACCATACAATCAACGTGGTCAAAAGATATGATTCAAATGAGAAATTGCTTCCAAACTCAATCAAGCCAAAAATACAGGCATACAATCCTATTTCACAATGGTCCTTTATCTGAACCTAAATACAATGGATCGATCATTACAAACATAGACTTCTCTCTGTGTGTAAGCTCCAAGAGTATAAACTCTGAGCTTGTTCATCTTGATCGAACCTTCCTCGAGCTAACTAAGCTCCAATAAGCTACCTAAAAGCTTATGCGAGCTAACAAGATCTATAAGCTAAAGCTAATCTATCCATCTAAATGACTCAACTGGATTAAATACAACTCTTACTCTATTTTCCAGTTCCTTCAAAGAAGGAGCAAAGTCCTTATTCAACTATACTATCCTTTATGACTTACTAACATATCACTAACTAAATACTATAACCACTCAACTGATTATTAACTATGTTCTAGTTGTTACATGTGGAAAGGATCGAGTATCCTTATCCATTTTATTCAGCTTTAAATAAAACAAATTTATGCATGTGTGAGACTCTAGGTCTCCTTAGGGTTCAACTAACTTTGGTGAAGCCATGGATAACTTCATCTTCATGAGACTATGCTCCTGCATCAAATGTCCTCTAAGCATATGGATAAATGGCAGATTGGAGATAAGGATGCGAGGAGTGCACATGCTAAAATGTCTGCTGAATCATTGTCTGATCCAAAAATGGAAGAACAAAAGCTATAGAGCATGAATGCACCAGTGCTGCCTTCTCCAAAGAAGCAAGATGTTTCAAATTTAGCTTCAAGGCAAGTCAATTCAATCAACACACCTCCTATCAAGGCTTATGTTGCACAAAAGGGTGAGGCTGAGAAATATGAATACAAGTCAAAGGGAATTAGGGTGAAGAAATCTTGTGTGACCACAACAAAGAAAAATAACAAAGGCCTTAAGAAAGATCATGGGAAGTCTGGCTCAGAGAGATTTAACCAAAGGCAATTATCTAAGTAGTTGTCTATTTGCAAGCATGAGCAAGTTTCCCCTATAAAATATGGCATTGAACCTTCATCAGAAAAGGTGACAAGTTCATCAAAATTTAAGGTGAAGATAAACAATACTGTAGCAATGAAATTGGATGGTTTGTCACTATCTATAGAGTTGCATTTAGAATAAGCGAACAAGCTTAGACAAGTGTAAGTCTTATATTAATTCAGTTGCATTTCAAATTATAGTTTTCTGCCTTTTGTTGGTATATTTAGATGCCCACTTATTAATGTTCATATTTTCCTTCATTTGTTGTTCTTCTCATTTTGGCTTATGTTACAGGTATGATGCTGCAAAAGAAGTAAAATTCGGAACTATGTCAAATTATTATGACATTGCTACCCCATATACATCTATGAAGCATCTTATAGCAGCTACACAAGCTAAGCAAGAACAAGTAGGTTCTGCAACTTTGCCACATTCTGATTCAATTGAAGAAACTAAGAATTCTATTTCGTTTATTTCCAGTCCTTCACCAATTTGAGGGAGTAGCTCATATCACAGTTCACCACTCCAACTTCACTTAGATGGTGAGGCAACTGAGGATACAAAGGATTCCATTTCCCATACAGAATCAAGAATTCCCAGAGTTAATGTGCAGCAGTGAGGTTTGCCAAATACGATGGATCTGGAATCAAGTGGACAAGGTAAAATAAGCTCAGAGCAAAAATCGGTTGGAGGGACACTTAGTGGGGATACAGAGGTAACAATTGCTAGGGACACTTTTGAAGGAATGCTAAACACGTCGTCAAGGACGAAGGAAAGTATTGGTAGAGCATCATGTCATGCTATTGATTGTGCAAACTATAGCCTTGCTATTGAGGTAAGCTTGATATTTGTTGTTTTCCAGTATGGTAAACGATCAGATCATTTTATTTTTGCTTACTGTGGTTTTTTAACTTTAGGAAAATTATTGATGAAAACTGTCAAGGATTAAAGTGAAGAAGGAATATCTTGCATGTGGATCATTTATGCAATTAGAGTGACTTATGAGAATCCTATACATTGGGTATTTTTTCTTGCATGAAGATTTGGTAAGCATTAACATTTTGTTGAAATCATGGTTGTGTAATAGTTAATTTATTGACCACCTTACAAATTGGGGTGATATCATATGATATTTGTATAAAATGTACTTTATAATTGTATAAATGGTAATCGAAAGGATATTTCTAATATTTATTTGTGCTACATATTTTAGAATGGGAAACATATTAACTTTGATTTTGACTTTGGGTGCAGAGAAAAATTAGTGGATTATGATTTTGCCTCCAGCAAAATCTACAAGGGGAAGGGTTTAAATACATTAAGGAGTGCTTTGAAAATGGCACAGTTCATCTCATTGGCCTTTTGAGTGATGGTGGTGTCCATTCGCGATTAGATCAGTTGCAAGTATTCTATATCTATAACTGTATTATTAGGAGTTGTTTCTCTTGAATTCTTGTAGATAGGACATTAGCTCATCTCCTAAGTTCATGCAAGACATTGATGTCAGGCTCCTTTGTAATAGTCTTTGGTTGGCTGCTACTCAATTTAGTCAGATTCTAAATTTAGTAGAACCTCTAAATTTTAACCTCACCTAGCCAAGGGTCCCTCCAGCGCTCAACGAAGAGCGGATTTCAAGTATGCGGTCAACCCAATTTCATAAATGATTTCGCTCCCATCTCCCTCAATTAACTCCCTTGTTAGTTCATCGGTGAAATGGCTGAAGGACCGTCAGATCTAGATTGATTGTGGACTTCGATTTTCATAGGGAGGATTTCATAAAGTATCGCGGTCACCAGGATTTTCTTCGACCTTGCTAGTTCTCCCAACGAAATAACTCAGAGTCGTTGATCTGCTCCAAGATCAACCTCGTCCATTGATCTTCATCGTCTTTGCAACGATTACTTCCCAATTTCGCAGCTGATTCACATTTTATCCTCCTCGCTATTCAGCCAGCGAAATTCTTCCTTAGTCGTTTATCTGTCGATCTTAACCATAGATCTATTGAAGATGTACATTCATTCACACTTTGTAATCTTCATTGAATTGATCACTGGAAGGATCAATTCCCTCTGCAACTCGAAGCTTATTGTTTCACATTTTTTCACAGATGACAGATTTACTGCCTAATTCCCCTTTGGACCATTAGCAATAAGTGTTTGAGGTAATTTTAAGAAAGACTGGAGGTTGTAGGCTTTCACTCAGCAGTTATTTTAATTCTCTAGGAGCTCTCTACCTCACAAAACAATGAAGGAAAAGGTAACAAGCAGAGGAAAGAACTCAAGAAGAAGGAAGGCGATTGGGTTTTCGTCAGCCATGAACCTGTTGATTCCGATCACGTTGCGAACATGCTATTTTCTCATAGTTTCAATAATGGGGTCTCATGGTTTTCAGAATCGAGCTCTTTATACTGGCTCTGGATTGCTCTGATATATCAACAACGCAGTCTTTAGTGGTCTCTGCAATTTCCTGTGGATTCAGGGAATTAGGAATTACAAGCCTTGGAAAGCGGATCATGGTTGCATTGCGCTGCTCAAATGGATGGAAGTACTTGAGCAGCTAAGGGACAAATGTTGGTCTCTAGGGACTATATAAAATAAAATAAAGGACCGAGCATTTTTTTCATAATTTTCCGATACCTGTTGGAACGTGGGAGTTCTCTATCCATGGAAGATGACTCTTGTCAGCTTCAAAGAAATCGCTCCAATCCGGAGATGAGAAAACAGAGACAAAAATGAAAAATTTGAGTAAATTTTCCAGTTCGCAAGAATCATTCAAGGACCAAAGTGGTTTTGTAGAGCTGGAATTGAGGAAACTTAATATCCTATCACGATTAACGACACTGGAATAAACTGTGGCTCGCACCTTTTTCAAGGTGTTCATAGACAAAGATGGACGTCATGATGGTATCTGCATTTCTTTTTCAGCTGAGAAACCCCAAAAATATATATCAAGATTCCCTGAATGTAGTCTACAGAAGTATCACAATTTTGGGCCAAGCACATTTCTGGTTGTAAACTTGTGGCTGTCAGAATGAAGTTAGTTGGTGAGCATCTTGAGAAACTATTTCGATGGGGTCACTCAACTTGTGTTGCAGACTTTACAGGTTCAAATTCATTATTTATTTTTGGAATTAAGCACCAAGGAATTTGAATCAGCAAATTACTTGATCACAACTTTGCTAAGCATTTTCAAATCCAAGTCTCCATGTTTTGTCACCTATCACATCTATCATTGTATGTTTAGTTTGTATTAGGAGTTGATACATGAAATCTAAATTCCCGGATCTGTTAGTGTGGTTTTATGCCAAAGTTTTATGGTTTATTCCATAAGATTTTATTCCTCCATAATAACTTTAAGAAACTGAATTATTTGTCCAAGTGACATGTTTTCATGGATGACAGAATTACTGCCTAGTTCCCCTTTAGACCATTAGCAAGATGTGTTTGAGTTAAATTTATGAATTGTTTATACAAATTGGAGGTTGGAGGCTTTCACTAAGTCTAGATCTTAATGTCTAGAAAAATAATTGTACAAGTGTATCTTTGAGTTTTTTTGGAATTAAGTACCAAGGCATTTCAATCAGCAAATTACTTGATCACAACTTTGCTAAGCATGTGCAAATCCAGGTCCCCAAGTTTTGTCACCTGTCACATCCATCATTGTATGTTTAGTTTGTATTAGGAGTTGATACATGAAATCCAAATTCTCAGATCTGTTAGTGTGGTTTAATGCCAAAGGTTTTTGGTTTATTCCATAAGGTTAGCAGTTTCCTGTCTCTCGGAGTGGTATATCCAGCAGTTGTTGGTACCTAAAGTTTACGGTTCTCCTTTCTATGCAAATTACTTCAAAATTTTTTCCTTATTGAGGAGAAAAACTAGCTACCGAGAGTCCTTGAAAATTGTCCAGTGTAACTAACACACATGTTAGGAACTCTTACTTCCCAGGGACTGTCAGGTTTTAGATTCTATTACTTGGTGAAGTGAAGCATCTCTTTCTTTCGCAAAGATAGTGGCGAGTAGAGAACTCTAATGCCTTCTTCTCATATAGCATATATACTTATTAATTATTGTCATATCAAATGGGGGAATAGTATGTTTCACACTCATTTCTGCCCTTTTGTGCTACTGAAGGAAAATCCATATTGGTCTTGAATGCTAGGAATGGCACACTGATTTCTAGCCAAGTATATGGGGATACATTTTTAGTCGGGTTTTTGTGTATACTAATGTTGTAGCTAATCCATCCAACTTTGATGTGCGTACTTACTATCTTAGAAAAGATTATAGATTTATCCGTGCTATGCAATTTTTAATCTTTGTATTTATCCATCCTGTAGTTGAAAGCTATTTATATCACCAGATTGAATTGAGTTGGGTCTAAATATGTTATAATTGTAGAACCCATTGATCTACTGACATAAATTTTAAGAGAAGGCTACTCTTACATGGATCCATCAAGCAACCATTAGAAAAGATGATCGTTCTTATCCATGAATACTTGAAATTCTAGTTTGATGTTCACTTCATGAGTATGTTTATGAACTGGAATGCCAACTTTGTCCTGCAAAACGTTTATGTATTACTGTTTTCTTTATTGAATCAATGTTGCATATGAAACCTTTCAAGTTCAACCAACTTATAAGGTCATATTCATTCAGAATACTTTCTTAGGTCTCTCGAGTCAGAAACAATGTTGGGATTATTAGTCTTTTCTTAGAATTACAAATGATGCAATCTTGGTGTTAATATTGCTCATTTCCCCCATTCTTAAAGGGTTCTAGCTCAATGGTAGAGCGCATGCTTTACAAGCAGGAGGTTGAAGGTTCAATTCCTTCGTGCCCTAATGATATTGCAATATTGATGTTTTAAATAAAATATATTTTATTATGATTTATTATGGCTATGAGGGGGGTTTTAAACTGACTTCATATGTCACTACAAGAGGGGTTCATAACCACCCCCAAAGGTTTGTAAAGAATTTTAGGGGGGGTTTCGAATCGCATTGGTAGGTACCTACGAGGGGGGTTTATAACCGCCCTAAAGGTTTGTAAAGAGTTTTGGGGGGGGTTTGAACTGCCTATGTAGGTACCTACGAGGGGGGCTTAAAACCACCCCCAAAGTTTTGTAATAAATACTTTTAAGGGTAGTTCTGAACCGCCCTTGTAGGTACCTACGAGGGGGGTTTATAACCGCCTTTAAAAGTGAATTTTGGGGTGGGGCGTTTAGAACCGCCCCCAAAAGTCACTTTGAGGGGTGGTTTTGATCTCTTCCAGACCCACCCCTAAAAGTCAAAACTTTAGTGTCGGTGCTATTAGGGGCGGTTTTGTAAAGACCGCCTCCAAAGCAAAAACCGCCCCCAAAAGTGACTTTTGGGAGGGGTTAGAACCACCCCCAAAAGTGACTTTTTTTGGGGGGGTAGGGGTGGAGGGGTTAGAACCGCCCCCAAAAGTCACTTTTAGGGGTGGTTTTGATCTCTTCCAGACCCACCCCTAAAAGTCAAAACTTTAGTGTCGGTGCTATTAGGGGCGGTTTTGTAAAGACCGCCTCCAAAGCAAAAACCGCCCCCAAAAGTGACTTTTGGAGGCGGAAGACAACCGCCTCTAAAAGTCAAATTTGTTGTAGTGATGGAACCAACACACCTTGTATAGTGAATTTATCTTGGCAACTTCGCCATTATCTAGGCACCCCACCCCAGTGGGATATTAATGGCCATCAACAAGTCATCTTCTGAAGCATATGTTGCATCGTGAATATTGTTGCATGCATAGTGGGTGAGGTTCATGATAGAGTTTGTCTGTAGTAATCCATCTTCTGGAAGCAAATTCTGCTGCTAGTGAATTCCTTCGAAGAGAGAAATAGAAAACTAGGTTGTTGATGAGTTGAGAGAGTTGACATGGGTGAGAGTAATAATCTAAAGTAGTCAGGTTGAAGGTCAACATATCGATGAAACAACAACGAGACACCATTTTTAGTCAAGAGAGACTTCATATTGTGGTGTTGAAAACCTTGGTAGAAAGGGCATTGAGATGCAAATAGAAGAAAGGGCGTTTGTATCAACTAAAGTAGAGAAACAAATGGAGGATGAGTACACATTAAGGTGTTTGTATAAAGAATTTTGCAGTTGGTGATAATAGAAATATTGAGCTATTAAAGAAAGTGTTAAAGGGGATTAGCCAGAGAAGGGAAAAGAAGGGTCATTTTGTTTTGTAATTTTGGTTTGGTATGTTGCAGTGACTATAGTAAAGCACATCCAAAGAATGGAAGCTTTTGTAAAGAAGCAAAAGTAAGGTACAATAGATCCCATATATTTGCTATATCTTATTACAAATTTACAAGATAGTTTTGGATATATTTTTTGTAATGTTGACTTGCATGTTGAGATAACCACATAAGCAATTTTTCCCATAAGGAGCAATTTGATGGTTTCAAAGTACAATTAATAGTTAAGGAGAGAATCCACAATACTTTTGCAGGAAATGGAAAGAGAGAAGAGTGTTCATATTCATGAAGGTAATTTAAATGCATTGGTTCATATCTCTCGTAAAATTGGTTAGGTAATAAGATGAAACCTCAATTCGAATTAGACCACCTAGGCATTTGAATATAAAGAAGCAACCTAGGAATTTGAGACAGGGAAGAAAGGTAGGAAAGAATGGGAATAAATATAAATAGTGTAATGATTGATTGTGAGAAGGAAGACATAAACATGGACATGGAAAAATAATTAACGTAAAACCAATTAAAAAAAGACTTAGTATCCTAGGTAGAGACTAATGTAAAAACACAAGTATAGAGATGGATCAAAACATAAAAGGACAACACTATGTAATCCTAATAGCTATAATGTTTTTCCTAAAAGTCAATTAGTAATGAATATATTTATCTCTCATGAAATCCATGTAACATTGGGCAATATTGACCAACTTAAGTATATAAATGTACTGAGAGTGCAATGTTCAAAATGAAAGGAAGATTTAATTCTTGTAGCATTAGCCATATTATGATACTTATTATTAGCAATCGTATTAAGAATGAATAGGTCAACTATGATTCCACTTATGACAAGGTAGAAAATGGTCATTCCTTAATAGTGTGTTATGCATTAAGTAGGATTGTTCAACAAGAAAAAAACTAAACCAAAGTTGATTGTTTGCAAAAGGAAGACCAACAAAACCACAATTCAAATAAGCTAAATAAAAAAATCTATTTGATGCATATTGGGTAAGGCGTTAACCACCTACAAGTGCTTCTATAATGCTTTGATAACAAATATGGTGTAACCTTAAAATCATAGAGAAACGCCACTATTAGAGTGCACATGCCTCACACACAAACATACAACATCAAAGAGACTTGAGGAAAATTCTCAATATTTTCACCTATTTCATTAAACTTTGAAAATTGGCATTTATAGTATGCTCTGGTTGTGCGTACTGCAACAAATCCCATAATTTTATGATATTTTCATAAAATAATGGGTTATCTAATATTTATTATTTTTCTTGGCTAGACAATTTGATATTGATTTTCATTAGCATTCCCTTTTATTGATGTCGTTTCATTTTCATTTTCATTTAATAGATTGAATAATCAATGATCTTATTTTGTTTTGTGACTGTTTGACAATAGACCGAGGAAAAAATGATCTCTGCTATTTCTCTGCACCATTTTTGTAAGACCTGATCACATGCTCAATATTTTCTGCAACGTCTACGATCAACATACATACTCAACTCCCCCGCGGCTACATGGTCACGCGTGGGGGTGGGGGGAAGGGGTCCCTCCCAACCACATCCAGATACCGAAGCATTATCCAAGATTCAAGTAGCTCATATCCAAGCCAGTTCTGGAAAAGAAACATTAACTAACGTACGAAGAGGAGAATCCTTCCAAATATCAAGCAAAACCTACAGTATCGCCCCGACGTCAAGAAGACATCGATCCAGCCGGAACAAAGAAAAATAACCTCCTAGTCGAAAACACCAACAAGGAAAATGAACACATCATGCAATAAGTTTCAGAGCCCAGAGACGAGAAAAAAATCCCTAAAACTCCATCAGATCAAAAAAGAAACAAGAAAACCCGTAGAACCAGCACATGCATCTCGATCTCTAGTACCAGTCCAAGGATTGAGCTTCCCCCAAGTGACATCAACGCTCATTTCCGATTTATGAAGGACCATGCGATCATATGCAAATTTATTGGCATATGGACAACTAAAAGGGCCCTAATTTACTCGATCAACACTAATGGAATCTCAAAGATCACTTTGATATGCAATTGGGATCCAAATTATTCTTTACAACGATTTTCTCTGATCTAAAGGACAAAGGTTAAATCAAGGAAAGTGGGCCATAATTCTACAATTCGGTGGGCCTCTTTATGAGAAACTGGGTCGAGAGATACGATCTCGATATAGAGGATTTCACTTAGGAACCAGTATAGATCAAACTATACTCTCTACCTCAAGACTACTGGGATGCAGAAACACCGAGTGACATTGAAAACTCCTTGGGAAACTTTTTCAAGATCTCTGATCAAACGCTGATGGGAAAATACACATCATATGCAATAATATGTGTCTACATGCACATAGAAAAACCCTATCGGATTCAACCTTCGTGGTGCACGAGGATGTGGAATGGATCCAACAATTGGACTACGAACATGTACCCTTCAGATGTAGGAAATGTCATGATTATGGAAACTTATACAAATATTTCCCTCTCAATGGTCCACAAGAAACAATGCTACAAGAAGAGACTCATAAGGATGGATTCAAAAAATCTCCAACAAGGAAATTCCAGAGTTGGAAAACCCCGATGATTAACAAAAAGGTAGAAATATCAACCAACAACAAATTTGAAGCCGTAATCTCTCAGCCAGATCAAGAGACTGAACCTACAAAGAAAGAGAAACCCTCCTAAAAAAATTCAACATGACAAGGTCCTCGGTGCTCTGCATGCACCATCAGAACCACCCTTGGATCTCCTATCAAAGGAAAACGCAAAAGGAAATATCAGATTCAACCACCCCAGCAATGCCTCATCAAAAGATATCATGCCAACCTCCTATGCCTTTGGGATGAAATGCAAATAGATGATGACATGAGTGATATAGATATTGGGGAGCTAGATCTACAAGCCTTGGAGGAAGGGTGCAAAAGGAAAGCTTTCATATCAATCCCACCCATAAAAATCCAAATTATAATGGATGCCCTTCTTAAATCCAATGCGAACTTCGATCTTGGTATCTAGAATGCTCATCCAAAGGATCTAAGGAAATCCATGAAGGACATCAAGAAGAGCGGAAGAAAATCATATCTACAAAGGCTCAAAGCCTAAGGAACCAAGCTGGTAGGGTCAGGGAAATATGCCCAACTAACATAGTTATTTCAACCCAATCTTTAGTTTCCTCATGAAGCTGATATCTTGGAATGCCAGGGGTATCAATAGGCCCTCCAAACATAGAATGTTGCAAAGGATAATTATTCAATACAAACCAACAATTCTCTTTATATAGGAAACTAAGTGCATGGGCTCCCTTCTAGAAACTATCTTGAAAGGATCTGGAAAGGAAGTCGAGTTATTGCTTTGGATGGTGTTGGGGATTTAGGAGGAATGGTGATTGCCTAGAACCCCATGGAAATCAAAATACATGACTTCTTTGCTGCCATGAATACCATATCAACCTCTTACCATATGATAGGAACATGCTATAGGGGGAAGATGATGAATGTTTATGGACCTCAGACCGCGGAATAAAAAACCCACTTGTTGGATTATCTTCAAAGGACTATGCAAACAAACACCTCTTTTCCTTGGTTCTTAGGAGGGGATTTCAATATGATCACATCGGTGAGGGAGAAGAAAGGAGGTCACTGCATCCTTTCGCAGGAGGACCTATACTTAAAAGAGATAGTGGAGAATTGTACTCTGGTGGATCTTGAAAATCCCAATGGACTCTTCATGTGAAAAAACAAGAGAGGGGGTATGAAATAAATTTCCTCGAGACTGGACAGGTTTCTTGTCTCTGAAACCATTGTAACTTCATCGGGTTCGTCTGAGGCCTCTATTCTACTTTTTGCAGGCTCTGATAATTGGCTTATTTGTCTTTTTTGGAACAATGATAGTTCATCATCCCAACGCCCCTTCATGTTTGAAAATTATGGCTTACTCATCCTAATTTGTTAACCTCTATAAAAAAATGGTGGTTTGAACTGTATATCTTTGAAAGATCTAGATTGTACATATTTCAACAAAAAATCAAACTTTCCAAGGCTCACCTAAAAAAATGGAACAAGCATACCTTTGGAAATATCTTCCATTCCAAATCCCTCCTGGAAAAATAACTGGAATAGGTGCAATAGACTTGTATTACAGAGGGAAGAACAGAGGACAACAATTGTCGTGAAACTACACTCTCACCCCAAATTGAAGAGAAATGTAAGCAAGAGGAAATCCTCTAGAAACAAAAGTCTAGAGTATCTTCGATGAAAGATGGAGAAAGAAACATTGCTTTCTTCCGCATATCTACTATTCAACATCGGATGCACAATAGAATTGTCAGCCTCAATTCAAATACGAGAGAGCAGATCAACACTAGGGAAGATATAGAGAAGGACCTCACCACCTTCTACAAAAAATTCCTCTCGTAGCAGGATAACTAAATATCGGAGGAAATCTCCAAGATCCTAGAGACTATCCCCCCTCTTATCACAAAGGATAACAACAAAATGTTAATGTGACCCATCGAAGAAGAGGAGGTATACTATGTTATATCTCAAATGCACAAGGATAGAGCACATGGTCCAGACGACTTCATGGTAAAACTATTTCACTTTTGTTGGATCTTTCTCAAAAAGGAGGTATGCGACTTGGTGGAAGAGTCGTGCCAAAAGGAATCAGTCTTACCTTCCATCAAAACCACCTTCATTACCTTAATACCCAAGAAGGAAAATGCTACCACACATAGTAAGTTCCTCCCTATTTCACTCTTCAATGTCATTTATAAACTTGTTTCCAAGGTCATAGTAAATCACCTTAAACCATTGCTCCCCCTTCTCATTTCTGCCGATAAAACAGGCTATGTGGAAGGGCATCAAACTCTTGATGGGATTATTCTATCCCATGAAGTTACCCATTCTCTCAAAATCCTTAAAAATACAAGCATGTTACTTAAGCTTGATCTCTCTAAATCCTTTGACAAAATCAACTGGCACTACATTGAAAAAGTAATTCTTTCCTTCGGTTTCTGCCACTCTTGGACCTGATGGATTCTTTCTCTCATTTCCACCCCTCTATTTTCCATTCTTATCAATGGATCCCCCTCTGCTCTATTCACCCCTTCCATAGGTATTAGAAAAGGGGATCCTCTATCCCCCTTACTCTTTATACTCATGGATGAAGGTCTAGGTAGAATGTTAAATCAAAACCTATCCATAGGAGATATTAGAGGCCTATTCATCCACAACAGTCCTCCTATCTCTCACTAGAACTTTGTTCACGATAACATTGTAATGGGGCATCCCTCCGTTCAAGAAGCTTGATATCTTCATAAAATTTTGGAAACCTTTTCCAAAGCCCCATGTACTACTATTAACAAGGACAAATCCCAAATATTCTTCTTCAACGCGCATGTCAACACTCGAAAAAATATTTCAAGAATTATAGGGTTCACCATATCTACCTTACCCTCTAAATATCTAGGGGCTCCCTTAATATCCACTGCTCTCAAACACTCCTCATGGAGAGACTTCCTGGAAAAGCTCATTAGTAAACTCTCATCCTGGACTTTCTGTACTGTCATCCTAGCTGTTAGACTCATCCTGGTTAAGGTTGTTCTTCAATCCATGCCTCTTTACCTCTTCTCCACTCTAGCTACTCCTCAATGGGTCTTAAAGGCGATCTGCTCCCTTCAACACACCTTTCTTTGTGGAGGGGAAAACAATCATAAAAAATGGGCCTTAGTAAAATGGGACAAGGTATTCCTACCAAAATCTCTCGGAGGCCTTGGTATTAGGGACCCAACAATTAGCAACAAAATTCTTAGTGCTAAGTTATGGTGGAACTGGGTCTCTTGCAACTCCAAACCATGGGCACACCTCTGGAATCTCAAATACGTTGAAGGATGGGACACATAGGATCTTATAAGATTCTCACTTAACCCTCGGGGTTCTCTCGTATGGAATGCAACTAACCAACAAAAATATATCATCCAGAAACACAGCTTTGGGGAACTAAGGGATCGATCCACAACTCATTTCTGGAACGACTCCTAGAAACAGCTCCCAAGTCTCTCCAGTATCTTCCAGTCCCAGTAGATGCAGCAGGTTTTTCAAAATCCCACTCACACTTCTTTCTCTGACTTCTGGCAACACAACCCTACCTCCAACTTCTATACTTGGAAAGACATAAATAGATGGCCGACGCAAATAACCATGGACAACCTTCGCTTGGTATAGGAGGAGATCAAGAATCACAAAATTAAGTGTAACATCTCAGTTTTGACCCCGTTTGCATTAAAAATTTATATTATGTGTATATTGTAATTAATCATGGTATGGAGCTATAGGAAAAAGCCCCACCATCGATTTAGCGTTTTATGTTTTGGCGATTAAAATCGATGCCGATGGTATTTCGTGATAGCCATGCACATTATAATTTTGGACATCATGTAAATATGCAATTTAATTAAAATGCCCACAACTAGATATGTCAATGCAACAATAATGAGATGGGGGCATGATTTTCTAAGGATAAGGGGGGGGGGGATATTCAAACCCTTAAGCCAATGGGGAAAAGCCAAATGTCAAAGGGAGAACCCATCAAGCTGTCAACTATGTTTCTTGTATTATTCACCTAATCATTTATTACTGCCAAAAATTGGTTGAGTTGATTATTGCATGGGATGGGAAAGGTATGGCTGTTCAAATTCGAATTGGAGAAGCCATCAGTTTTTGGGAACCGCAATTTTTACTTTTGAGGAAAGTTAACACCCAAAAATGAATGCCCATTCGGTTGTTCACCCACAACCTTCATTTCCTCACGCAGTGGAAGCTTGGAGAGTGGTTTCCCTTCACGTTTTTGTCTGCTGTGTGTGTTTTCCCTCACATGGGCAGTTGTTTTCTTCATTTTTCCCCAAGCTGGGAAATCATTTTTTGTAATAATCAGTGATTGGATTTCCCCCCCACGATTTTGGTTGCATTTCCTCATTGTTTTCCAAGATGGAAATCATTTTTTGGTAATGCCTAGGGATTGGGTTGTCTTCCTCATGTTTTCCTGTTGGTTCCCTCATTTTCCATGCCTAGGAAATTCGTTTTTGTGTTGTTGAGCGAATTTCCATCAAGGATTCACTATTTTTGGGTTCATAACAATCATTTTGGCTCATAAACTTCCCAGAATAATTGCTGAGTTCGAATTGCTCACCCAAGGGTCGATTTCCCCATTTTACCAATCTGTTTTGTTGCCAAAACCGATTTTCATCAATCCCAGAATTTTGCACCTTGACGTGTGTGCATATTTTGCTTGACCTAAACTGGTTGGGATTGGTATTAGGTCTGAACTAGCTTGATAAACCTAGTGTATGAAGGAACCTCACAGGCATATCTAGAGGGGCAGGTTTCTTCTTTGCACACCTTGAATAGCACTGGAATGGAAGGCATAGCCTGAGGAATTGTGTAGCAGAGAAGGGGATGCTTCCTTATGTTGGGTGTGTAGATGTTTTAGGAGCCAAGCCTGATCTGGTGCGGGTTCCCATAGCTCTGTGGGTGAGCTCACTAGCTTAGCAGTTCAATATTTCCACCTCCCTAGCATCCAGATAAACCCAACTGTGTTTGGCTTGTATGAATTTTGATATATCCTTGCCTATGTGTGAGTCTGCTAGTGTTCCCTTATTCATTGTGGGAATCATGCCCAGCTCAGGGGTGGTAGTGCTGTTGAGATATTAATGAGCACACTGGCCTATGGTTGGGTGGAACGTTGTAGCGACGTAGCTGGTTGTGGGACAAGCTTATTTCAAGATAAGTATCTCTTATGTTAATCTTTGCATTTGTATTTGCTTGATGAAATATGATGAACATGTCTAATGTGTTGAATGCTTGAATGAAATGAATTTTTTTTCCCCTGTAGATTGCATTATGCATCTATTTATTTTTATGTTCAATGAATTTTATTATCATGTTCATGGGACTTAAATTCCCGGATTAGATAGCATTATGGTCGCATTCCCTCTCGGGTAGACGGAAGGGGACATGACATTAAGCAAGCAACAGGAAAATAAATTCTCAAGTGGGGGCGCGAACCCAAAGGTTCTTTCACCACAAACGAAGCTTACCACTTTACCCTTCTTTCTGGCATCAACAATCGAGATCCCATCTGGAGAAAAATATGGAACCTCAAAACTTGGCCAAAGATCCACACTTTCCTCTGGCTCTTATGCCATAAAAAAACTCTGACGTGGGATAACATCCTAAAGAGAGGATTCACATGACCTTCTTAATGTGTCTTGTTTCTCCAGTAGGAGGAAAACATAGATCATATGTTTGATTTATGCCCTTTCGCCAATCTGTTATGGGACAAAGTATCAATAATGTGCCGCAAATCACAAAGAATCAATGGAAGTATATCCCACACTTTGGATAAATGGAATGATCACTCATATCTTGGATGAAAGACGAATAAAGAAACATTGCTTTCTTCCACATATCTACTATTCAGCATCGAATGCACAATAGAATTATTAGGTTCAAGTCAGATATGGGAGAGTAGATCAACACTAGAGAAGATATAGATAAGGAACTCACCACCTTCTACAAAAAATTCCTCTCGTAGATGGATAACGAAAGAACAGAGGTAATCTCCAAGGTCTTGGAGACTATCCCCCCTCTTATCACTGAGGATCTGAACAAAATTTTAATGTGACCCATCGAATAAGAGGACGTATAAGATGTTATATCCCAAATGCACAAGGATAAATCAAATGGTCCGGACGACTTTATGGTAAAATTATTTCACTTTTGTTGGATCTTTATCAAAATGGAGGTCTACGACCTAGTGGAAGAGTCGCGCCAAAAGGAATCGGTCTTACCTACCACCAAAACAACCTTCCTTACCTTAATACCCAAGAAGGAAAATGATACCACGCCTAGTAAGTTCCTCCCTATTTCACTCTGCAATGTCATTTATAAACTTATTTCCAAGGTCATAGCAGATTGCCTTAAACCCTTGCTCCCCCTTCTCATTTCCGCTGATCAAAGAGGCTATATGGGAGGGCGCCAAACTCTTGATGGGACTATTATATCCCATGCAGTTACCCATTCTCTCAAAATCCTTAAAAATACGAGCATGTTACTCAAGCTTGGTCTCTCTAAATCCTTTGACAAAATCAACTGGCACTGCATTGAAAAAGTAATTATTTCCTTCGATTTCTGCCACTCTTGGACCTGATGGATTCTTTCTCTCATTTCCACCCCTCTCTTTTCGATTATGATCAACGAATCCCCCTTTTCTCTGTTCACCCCTTCTAGAGGTATTAGAAAAGGGGATCCTCTAAGGATCCCCCTTCCTCTTTATACTCATGACTGAAGGTATAGGTAGAATATTAAAGAAAAACCTATCCACGGGAGAGATTAGAGGCCTATTCATCCACGATAGTCCTCATATCTTTCACTAGGAATTTGTTGAGGACAACCTTTTAATGGGGCATCCCTCTATTTAAGAAGCTTGATCTCTTCATAAAATTTCGGAAACCTTTTCCAAAGCCTCAGGTACTACTATTAACAAGGACAAATCCCAAATATTCTTCTTCAACACGCCTGTTAACACTCAAAGAAACATTTCGAGAATCATGGGGTTCACCATATCGACCTTACCCTGTAAATATCTAGGGGCTTCCTTAATATCCTCTGCTCTCAAACACTCCCCATGGAGACTGGAAAAAATCATTAGAAAACTCTCGTCCTGGACTTTCCATACTGTCAACCTAGCTAGTAGACTCATCCTAGTTAAGGTTGTTCTTGAATCCATGCCTCTTTACCTCTTCTCCATTCTAGCTGCTCCTCAATGGTTCTTAAAGGCGATCTGCTCCTTTCAATGCACCTTTCTCTGGGGAGGGGAAAATAATCATAAAAAATGGGCCTTAGTAAAATGGGACAAGGTCTTCCTACCAAAATCTCTCGGAGGCCTTGGTCTTAGGGACCCAACGATTAGCAACAAAATTCTTAGTGCTAAGTTATGGTGGAAATGGATCTCTTGCAATTCCAAACCATGGGAACAAATCTAGAATCTCAAATACGTTGAAGGATGGGACACACATGATCTTATAATATTCTCGCTTAACCTCGGGGTTCTCTCATATGGATGCAACTAACCAACAAAAATATATCATCCATAAACACAGCTTCTGGGAACTAAGGGATCGATCCACAAGTCATTTCTGGAACGACTCCTGGCACCAACTCCCAAGTCTCTCCAGTATCTTCTAGTCCCAGTAGATGCAACAGGTTTTTCAAAATCCCACTCACACTTATTTCTCTGAATTTTGGAAAAACAACCCTACCTACAGCTTCTATGCTTGGAAAGACTTGAATAGATGGCCGACACAAATAACCATGAACAACCTTCTCTTGGTATAGGAGGGGCACGAACCCAAAGTTCTTTCACCATAAATGAATCTTACTACTTTACCCTTCTTTCTGGTATCAACAATCGAGATCCCAACTGGAGAAAAATATTGAACCTCAAAACTTGGCCAAAGATCCACACTTTCCTCTGGCTCTTACGCCATAAAAAAACTCTGACATGGGATAACATCCTAAAGAGAGGATTAACATGACCTTATTAATGTGTCTTGTGCCTCCATCAGGAGGAAAACATAGATCATATGTTTGATTTATTCCCTTTCACCAATCTATTATGGGACAAAGTATCAATAATGTGCCGCAAATCGCAAAGAATCAATGGCAATATAGCCCACACTTTGAATAAATGGAATGATCACTCCTATCACAACCCACTTCTCAATATGCTCTGGCAGCTTATCCTTGGTTTTATACTCTAGGAAATATGGAGAGAAACAAATCACCGTGTCTTCAATAATCATTCTCGCCCCCTGAACTTGGTTTGGGCCACCTTCCATCAACATTGTGACAAGAAACCCTTTCTCCACATACTTGGATGAAAGATGACCTTAAGTGAAAAACCCTCAGAATCCATTATCTTGAAGGAGTGGGATATCAAACCAGCTCTTTTTTAATAACCTTCCCCACACACACACTTTCCCAACCATCCCTGACACTTGGAACCCACCCCCTACATGATTCTTCAAGTGTAATTTCGTTGGGGCCTCAAAGGACAATCCTTTCCTAACATGTATTGGCAAAGTATTCAGAGATACGAAGGGTCAAATACTGAGAATCCTCTATGGATCTATGGGAATCAACAAAAATAATGCGGCTGAACTTTCAACGCTTCTCTTCGGGATACAACTAGCCAAATGATGGAACCTCTTCCCTTTAATCCTGGAGGGAGACTCGAAGCTTATCATTTCTCTTGCTATCAGGATACAAAATGGAGCTCATGCTTCCAAGCTTGCACCAAGTTGGTGACTTGATCTCCTCCTTCAGCTTCTCACTAGTGAACTCAACAATGCCGCCTCAATCACATTCCATCATGTTAAATGCAAAGAAAACGATCTGGCATACAAAATCGTGAATGAGGGAGTGATCTCTCAATCCCATCTGTATGCCATTTCTAGCAAATTGATTATGCCCTCTGGTCTCTGGTCAAACTGTTTCACCATTGCGCCCAAAGACATGGCTACCTCGGATGCGGTTGTTTCGAGGGAGAACGTGGCGGAGAGTGGGGATCTCCATTAAATTCCACTCACCGCAGTTGTCACAACCTCCTAGGTATTTACGTATCCCTGCTCCCGACGAAGGCATTCCACCTTGGAAGGCACTCTACCCTGTACTATCAGTCACCTCGCACAAGCTATGGATATGATGGCTCACTCCATGCATCCCTAGAATTTAATGGCTATTGGTGCTTGGACCAACTATTTGGTCACCTCGCTCAAGGGCCTTGCACAGACTTAGCTTGAGTAGCAGATTATAATTTGCATCCTCTCCGACCGCTCCATTCCTATTCGACATTCTGTCTCCCAAGATAGACAGAGATAAAGGGATCGCAAGAAAGGAATTCACTCACCGACTATATTGATAAGACTACGTGCAATGCCTCGTAGGGGCGGCATCTCTAGGGGAGAACGAGGTCGTGCAGCGCTGCGATGCTCCATCTCTGTAGGGTATGGAGACCATATTCAGTGAAGACGATGACTACTACAAGCCTTGCCCCATTGTCTAAGAACCATGGCGAAAACTATAAGGTCGCAAAATTTCTAAAATTCTTTGTGTTTTTTGTCTTTCTGTTAGCTATGTCGATTTTCCATGTTAGCTTTAATAGTTTTAAGTAGGGAGACTTGGTTTCCCTCACAATAGGCAAGTCTAAAATAAGTGTTGCAATTTTTGCCAGAAATACACATATTTCAAACACTATACATGTAACCCTTTTTATACTTTAATATAATTCAATGTAACTTAAAAAAAAATCAATAATCTTCTTTTTCATTCTTTCCTTCGTCGCTCTAAAAATCACTTAACTTTCCTTCAACAATTCTTTGTTATGAATTTTATATTATATCCAAGACAATGTTCTTCCCCTTCAACTAAAATGAAACTGATAAGTAATTATGGACAATAGAGTACACAATGAACAAAAATTTCCTATTCAAATGCATCTTGACCATTAGTTTTGGGCGCTAATACATAATATGAAAAACTAAAACAAAGTTTGGAATCGTGGGTGCCACGTCAAAAGCCACATAGCGTCAACACACTGGATATCATGTTAGATAATGTTAAGCTAAGATATATGGCATAAAGGAAATAAAATATTTGAATCCCTGAAAATACTGGATATCCGACATCTGGATCCAAAGATCCAAATACCACGTTAGAATCCATGCAGGATTGCCACACTGGATGCCACGTTTGATTGTAGGATCAAAGTGCCACATTGGATTGTCAATTATGGTGATTGTAGAATTAACTAGGTTATCAAAGATACAGATATTCAATATAATTGAGAAATATGAAAAATATTATTAGAATTAAACCTAGATCCGAGGACACTAATATGTAATATGAAAAACTAAAGCAAAATTTGGAATCCAAAATGCCACGTCAAAATCCACATAAGGTTGACATGTTGATGCCATATTAGATAATGTTAATCTCATATATCCAACATTTGGGATAAAGGTAAAACGGTAATCTGGATCCCCAGATAACCTGCTATACCAATAAAGTTAATTATGTTATATAGAACATGATATAAAATATTTTCAAGGGTTGCATTCAAGTTTGATTATGATAATGAGTTTATAAAAAAACTAGTTTGAGGGTGAAAGAATCAAAATTCCTTGGATGAGAAAAAAATTGCACAACAAAAGTTTGAGGCTTGTAAAGATTGAAACTTTGTTCAAATCGAATTCATATATCATGTTTTTCAACTTTTCATGGCCTTTACCTATTCAAAATTATCTTCATTGCCATGTACTAATGATCATAAGATAAAGAATTAGATTAGGTAAATCCACTAAAATCTTTCAAGGAAACCAAATCTATTAAGGGCATACTAGTGGTTAAAGAAAAAAAATCAAACCATCGTATCATTGTATAATAGATCACTCAAAATGAAACCTTTAGGTCAATTAAAAATATCCAAAGAATAAGTCCATATCAAAGTAAACTTTAATGATCAAAGGATGTGAATAATAAAGCAGATTCAAATATCAGTTTATCAAACTAACACGAGAATATTCTTGAAATACCTATGCAGAATCAATCCAATATTGAGGACAAAAAACCAATCAAAGTGGGGATATCCAAAACAAAACATGATCTATCATCATAATAAACAAATCCTAGCAAACAATCATCATTAAAAGACAACTAATTGTTTAACCATAGGCCCCTAAACTAAGATTTAAAAACCACAAGTATGATATGATAGTATAAGTAAGTTGATGTTTCAAATTATAATGAGTGGCCCATTTATTTTTTCTCAAAAATGAAGGGTGAGATGTTGTGGGAACAACATGTTAGATAATCATTTTTCAAATTATATGTGACAAAATTTGACCTAATCCTCAAATTTAATCTTTAAGGAGTGGCATTTGATGTGTTAATGTCAATTCAATCTATGCAAATCAATTTTAATTAACTTCATTAACATATCATTTCACATGCATGTATCTCCAAGATACTTGGTGAAATTGTGTTTATGCATATTTGCAATCTTATGTCTTCTTATTACTTTTGGGTGCACTTTCAGGACTTTATGAGCTTAAGTGAGATTTTTGTGTTTATTGAGCGATCAACAATATCTAGAAGCTATATTTGAGACTCTTAATCGCTCACAATGGCATTTAACATTGTTGATTAATTGGAGCATTAAGCCTTCTCCAATAGTTGAAAAACATGGAAGGGTTGTAAAAAAACTTATCGAAAGGAAAATTACAAATGGACGAAGGAAGTGCATGGACTTGGATTGAAAAGTAGGATAGTTTTAGTCTTGAAGAATAATTGTTTAACATCTTCAACTAATGAATTCCCAAATGGGCACACTTCAAATGAGGAAGAAGCTTAAATTGAGTAATCACAGATATCTGCATTTTCTATAATTCACTGTCATAGGATTCTTTAATGATCCCTAATAAAATTTATTTGGGTAGCTTTCACGTTGATGAAACTTTTGGCAATGGAATTTCTAGGGTTCCTTTCTAAGGTGATTGAAAGTGTAGAGGATGAGCATATTTCATCTTATATAAAAGAGGAAATTTAAGAGCATTGAAGAAAACTACAACTGTTGAGAGAGGATACAACAATAGAAGTGGGGAACCTTCAAAACCCATTAACACAATGGCTTGAAATATAAGCTATAGCATTTGACGTTGTTGACCATTAAAGAATTTTAAAGGAATAGATTGACATACATGAGAGACGGTAAAACAACTATCATCATTGTCATCTTCGGGTATTTTATTTGATGGAAAGGGAAATTATAAATAGGAGAGCAGTGGAGACAATTACAGTGGTTGGAAGTTGCCCAATTCATCATCAAGATTCATTAACCATATTTTCATTATCATGGAAATATTTTTTTAGGGATACATACCACCAATGGTTGTGTTATAAACTAGAAATTTCATGGTGTCAAAATGGCTTGCTCAAGGAAGAAATTCAAGGACGAGGCATCAAATGTATCACAACAACAATTTGTTTTTTCAAAAAGAATAGAACAAAATCATACAAAATGGAATTTCCATACCTATCAAATTGTCGATTCTTAAAATCTCCAAGCTAGTCCCAAAATTTAAATAATTGGATAAAATGATCTATTTGACAAGGAAATATATCCACCATTATGGGGAGGAAAGGTCATTCCATACCCTAAAAAGAAGTCCAATGACCTCCATTACTGGTTGACATTGTAGTAAAGAACAAATTAATGGAAAACCAACATGGTATGGAGGGTAAAGGGTCCTAAAGTGAAGTTATGGTCAAGGGAACTTGTATAGAATTTGGTAGAAGTGACCTATACAATGGGTCAGGACTTGCAACCTAAAGCACACAAGAGAAAACCAGTTGTGAAGGCATGGCAGAAGAGTGGCTAACATGTGGTGTGTGGTGGATATGTGGTAGAAGGGAATAGGGTAAGCAAACAATTAATCCCAACTACAATTGCTCAAAATATTTATCTCCATAAAATCGGTTTCAGAATAAAAAATAAGAAGAATTCCTCTATTCAAAGATGGCCCTATATTGGTTCTAGGAAAGATATTTGACCCAAAACATGATGGGTAACCAAAATAGCTTGACAACAACCTGAATCCTAGAATACCATGAAGATTTTTATTGGATAAAGTGGCGAGATGCATGCCAACATTTTAATAGTGCAACATATGACAAATATCAACTACAGTCTCTCCAACTGTTTCTCTCTAGAAAAACACCTTCGATGTAAATATTGTATTTCATTTATTATATTTGTTATAGCATAAAATAAGAAATTATGATAAATAGAGAGAATTTTACTAGTAATATTTAAATTATGGATTTACTCTATTCAAAATGAGCATGTCTTCTTTTTTATATGCATCAAAACTTAGCTAGTTTATTCATTTTACTTTCAATCTCTGATATTTTCTTGTATCGTTTTCTTAGTGATCTGTGTTGTATATCTTACTAGATCCTCATGAAACACTATCCCCAAGATTTAATATGAAAATTCAACATTTTCCCGATTTGTGAGTATGTTGCATAATTTATGCGTTGAAACACATTTCTTGGTTTCTACCTCCCCATTCTCACATACTCACATATGATTTCCTCCCATGACTCCTTGTGTTGTTCGCATTTACCTATTTCACATCTCAACTTGTGTGAGTTGGTTCTTATTTATGCTATCCCTTATTTTTCATGTCATGGGATGTTAAGCTTCAAATAGTTTGGTAGTTTGATCTCCCATTGTTATTAAAATTGTGTATGTAGAATTGTTGTTTTCTTTTGTCATGTTTTCTCTATTTTCCTTTTTGTAGCACTCTTGTACATTAATTTTCAACACTTTTTAATCCTTTCAGAAACTATCTTATTATATAAAAGAATCATTCAAAAGTGTAATGCATTCATGGACTCTTTTGTAGATTACATATTGGATCTAATATATAGACATAGAAACCAAACAACTTAGAATTTGTTGTGTAGAAACATATGAACTACTTTCTAAATAATAGGAACAACTACCTAAATTAGTGCACACACAAAAATTCTTGGTGTATTAGTTGGACATCTAATTAAGTATTTGATCTAATACTCCCTTTTAATGACTAAACCAGATAAATTTCCAAGTTTATCTCTAAACTTGATAAAGTTATTATTTTACCAAGTGGTTTTGTCATTATGTCTATAGTTTCCTTTGTTTTAGGACAATAACAAAGACACATGCCTTCCTTATCAACCAATTGTTTGATATATTGTTGATGGACTCTAATATTCTTAGTTATGTCATGATACACTAGGTTCTTTACCATCTAGAACACTTTGGTTGTCGCAGAAAAGTGAGGACGATGCTATTTGGTTAAGTTGAAGATGGACCAATATTATTTGTAACCACATTGTCTCACAACTTGTACTAATAGTTACCTTGCATACTGGTCCAATGGAGGAGAAGGAAACTATAAGTTGTAGATTATTTTTCCATGAAATTAACCCTAAACCAAGAGTGAACACATAACTTATCGTTTACTTCCATGTATCAACTGATCCAACCCAATCAAAATCATTATACTATGTTGGAGTGATGTCGACAGATCTATGATATAGAATTTTTTTTAAGTCAAGAGTCATTTTGACATATCAAAGAAATCATTTGGTAGCTTTCCAATGTACCTATTGATGCTTAGACATGAAGCAAGAAAGACAACCTACTACAAAACATAGATCCAATTAGGTGGTAGTAAGACAAACTAATGTAGTTACTAATTGTGGGACAATGAATCAATGACTAGTGATGAGCCAATTTAAGTTGAGAGTTTATCCAAACTTCCATAGGTGTATATGTAGTAAGAGAGATATGGCATACTTGACTTGTGATACAAAGAAAATATGATTTGATTTCCCAAATTTTACACCTAAATAATAATGAAGTAGATCTAAATCTTCATTTAAAAAACTTAACAAATCTCATATTTCACCTATTGATTCATGCCAACACTACATCTGATGATGGAAAGGTCATCAACATAGACAAGTGAGATCACTTTGTCGCCACCACTATTTTTACATGGCTAATTAGCGAGTTCATATTATGTTTTTCTAAACCTAGAATCTCTAATATATTGATCAAGTTAATTAAAATACCAAGCTCAAGGACCCTGCTTAAGCCCATACAAGGATTTTAGCAATTGACAAACAAAATGTTTCTTTTTAGGAACCTAAAACCCTTACAGTTGCATCATGTAGACCTCCTCATCTATGTCTCCATTTAAGAACGAAATTTTAACATCCATTTTATATACCTTCCATCAAAAAATGAGCATGAATGGAGATAACTAGTTGAAAGATTGCCATGTTTATAGTTGGGGAAAAAATTTGTTCATATTCTACCCCTTCTACTTATGCACATCCTTTAGCAACAATATGAGCTTTGTAATCTTCCAAAGAACCATTTGATTTATGTTTGACTTTAAAAATCCATTTACAACCATTGCGTTTCTTTCTTGGAGATAATTTTGACAGCAACCAAGTCATGGTTTTCATCAATGCATCATATTCCACCTTCATGGTAGCTCTCCATTCAAATTTTACATTGTATTCTTCAAATGTGTTAGGATCAAATTCCTACAAAACAACAAAAGTTCAAGAAAAATTTATGTAATCACCACCTTGCACAATTTGTTTCCATGATCATGTAAGTTGAACTTTTATTTCCTTTGACAACTCATCATACTAGACATCCTTCATCATGGTATAGTACCACTTTATTCTCTTTTGTTGGCCCTCTTGATCTTGATGTGAAGGTTGAGAATCCTTGTCTTATTTAGTAGACCCTCCTAGAATTTGAATCCTTTGATGCTTCAAGCTCTGATCCCTATTTAACTTCAACACTGGTCCGTGTTCTTAAATCAACAATAGTTTCCCATACATTACAATCCGTAAATTTACCATTACCAGAGAATAATGGTATTTTCTTGTCTACACCGACATCTCTATTAATCATAATTTTGTTGGTAGGGACATCAATTAGTTTGTATTCTTTATATTATTCATTATGTACAATAAACATGCATGTCTTTCTTTTTAAATCTAAATCACTTCTCCATTATTTAGGAATATGTGCATAAGCAATAAAACCAAAAATAAGAAAGTCACTTACATAAGGTTTTATGCCCAGCAATGATTCCTTGAGAGTGATATTATTCATAGCTTTAAAATGACGAATGTCAAGGATGTAGATTGTAGTATCCACTAATTCCACCCAATATCGATTTGGCACAATATAGTTGTGCATCATGCACCTTTCCATCTCCATAATTATCATATTACCATTTTCCACAACTCCATTTTGTTGTGGAGTGTATGGAGTGATATACACCCTATGCATACCTTCCCTTTTTCAAAATTCATTGAACTAACTTGAAACAAACTTGCCTCCTTTATCAATTCTTGGAGTTTTGACATGTTTACCTATTTGTTTCTCCATCAAATTTTTGCATGATACAAAATTAGAAAATAAATTTGACTTCTTATTGAGAAAATAAACCCATATTTTCCTGAAAAAGTCATCAACCAATAACAAGAAATATTTTTCTCTAGACACTATCTGTGTCTTCATTGAACCATGTAGATCAACATATACTTAAGGTCCAAAACTCCCTCGGCTCGCCTTGATTTATCAATATCAAATGAATGACAATTTTGGCTTCCCATTTGATAGCATGTACATACATTTTGACATTCATGAATGGAGGAATACCATCCAACATATTAGTCTTACTAAGTACAAATAAATATTGATAACTTATATGTCCATATTTTTCATGCCACAGTACACTGGTATTCTCTTCCATGTCTAGTGCACGTGCCTTTGTTGCTTTTAGAACAACAAGTTTATACAAGCCTTTTTCACCAATACCAACATCAATCACTAATTATCATAAAGAGTGGTGACAATACATTTGCTTCCTTGAAAATTTACACAAAGATTAGGATTCTTAGTTATCTCACTAATAAACTGAATATTTTTATAATTCATGTTAGGAACATATCAAACATTCTTGAAAGGGTAACTTAAAGTACTATTCAGTATTATGCAGGAATCCCCACATCCTCTAACATAGTGACTCCATCCATCACCCAAAGAAACATATTCACTACTACCCTTATCTTCAATGAAATTTACATACCATTCTCTATGACACAAGTAGTGGTGTGATGCACTTAGTCAAAATACCAAGTTGTGGACTCACTTGATCAATTTTGTGACATCTCAAATGCAAAATCACCCACTACTTCTCCTTCCTCTCCTTTGGAAACATTTGCGTACAATATGTTCTTTTGATTGATTATTAAATTGCGTTGTCTTTTCTAACAACATCCATTGAAGTTTCTAGGCCTATTACAATAATAACATTTGAACTTTGATCTCTTTGCCGCACTACTAACATTTCTTTTTGTATGTGCCTTTACACTGTGCACTAAATTCACCCTCTATAGTGGATGAAGTTGATTCTTTTAATCGATCTAGCGTCCTTTCCTTTTACAAAACAAGTGTTGATAACTTCTCAAACTTAAGCTCTTGGGTCTCCCAAGTAGATGCAAGGACTCAACAAATGAATCAAATGATGATGGCAATCTTTGTATCACCATATAAATCATATCCTCATCATTCACTAGATTCCAAATAGTAGATAATTGATCATTAAAATCCTTCAACTACAACAAATATTATGTTCATGTATTTATAACTTCAAAAGGTATTCTGATGTATATTATCATTGTATGTTGTTGTACCCCCATCAAAGATGTGTTTTCTTCCTTTTAGGATGTCATTATTGTGTATAGTCATTGAGGTACAACCTCCGTTGTAAGTTAGGGAAATAGTCCCCAGTGTAACATCATGTAATGTATTTTTGTAGTCTCTCTAGGAGAAGTAGACCCTGTTAGGGTAAAAGGTCGGCCCTAGTCATGTAATAAGTCAGTCACTTGAAAGGTATAAATAGGGAGGTGCCCTCCCTCATAAATACACACCTCACACTCACTCAAGTTCGCATGACAGAGAGAGAGAGAGACAAGGAGGAGAGATAGATAGCTGCTGGAGACTTCTTGTCACTGGTTTGTTCATCTTATGACCTTGTCTTTGTGACTGTACTATTCTGAGGAAGTTTGTGGGATTATGTCCTTTATGGTTTCCTTGGTGAAATCTTTATGTCTTGTGTATCTGTTCTATCTTATGCATATTGTTGTACTTGTTATTATTTCAAATAAAGATCCTAACTAAGTTAATAAGATATAGAAAAGCTAACATGGTATCAAAGTCTCTCTGAAAGAAGGCACTATGCAGTAGCGAAAACTAGGGATTCCTAATTCAAGGTCTTCTCTCCATAGATCATCAAGAAAATAGGGATAGGCTAACTCACCTCAGTAGGTGCATATTTTGGTGGAAGCTGTTTTAGATTTGAAGAAGTTTCAATTTTGACCCTATCACTAGTGCTCGAAGAAACTAGGGCATCAAGTTTCAAAGGCTTCCCACCTCAATATTCAAAAAAGGACCCTACTAAGCAACTTGCCTCAAGGAGGCACATATTTCTGTCCAAAAATTAGGGTTTTTCTAACAAACCCTAGGTCATCCAGATCTGGAACCAGGTTGAACACCTCAAATCGGTAAGGTATAAATCTTTTCTTTTTCCATTTGAGGTTCTCATTTGAAAAAATGACTCACCATACTTAGCTCGAGGACAAGCTTGGAGGGGTTGATAACTTCCAAGCATGGAAGTACATAATCTCCCTGATCCTTGAAGAAAATGATTTGGATCAGTACATCAGTGGATAAGTTCTAGAGCCAGAGGGAGATGAGGCTAAGTCTACTCATAAGAAGAACTTGGTTAAAGCAAAGAGAATCGAGGATCACCTCATCCCCCATGTGTCATCATTAAGGACAATAAATGAAGTATTTGATGCTTTAACAAAGATGTTTGAAGGGAAGAACACCAACCAAAATATGCCTTTGAGGAACCATTTGAAGAATGTGAAGATACAGAACTCATATACTATATAGTCCTACTTCATAAGGGTTGCTCAAATCAAAGAACAACTTGAAGTAGTTGAAGAGAATGTCGAAGAAGGATAAATTTTGATGACTACCTTAAATGATCTCCCTAGATCATGGGAATCATTCATGCAATGAATCTGTGCAAGACGGAAGTTGATCTCTTTCAGTCGACTCCAAGAAGAATGCACACAAGAAGAAGCTCGACTCGTAACAAGATAAGAGAAGATGGGAGAAACTGAAGATCAAGCTCTCACGGTTCACACCAAGAATAACTACAAGAAGAAGGATAAGAAGGAGAACCATCATCACAATAATAAGAAGGACAACCATCATCACAACAATAAGAAGGACAATAAACAAAATAAGATCAAGAGAGATCCTTCCAATGTTCTATGCTATACATGTGATGAAAAGGGACACTTTGCAAGAGACTGTCCCATCAGGAAAAAGAGACACCATGCTCATGTTTCCGAAGACGATGAACCGACAAAAAAAATATTCAAAAGAGAGGAGGATGATTCAGATGAAGAGTATGTGCTAATCTCAGCAATTACTGGTGCTATATCACATGGAAGCAATGATTGGATTGTGGATAGTGGGGAATCTAAACACATTACAGGATACAAAGAATCATTCGTCAATATGTTTGAGCATGAGTCACCTTACAAGGTGAAACTTGGGGATGATTATCAATACCCCATAAAAAGGATTGGAGAATATTCATACAAGCTAGACTCTGGGAAATATTTAAAGATGAAGGATGTGCTATATGTTCCAGGATTGAAGAAAACATTTCTATCCATGTTTGCAATAGATGCAAAGGGAATGAGATTTGCATTTCTCGATGGCCAAGTTCTGATGTGGCATAAATGAAATACAATAGATGATGCAACAATGATTGGAGAAGACGGCGGAGGCTTGTACAAACTAAAGGGACATCCTGAATAAGCATTGCTTCATGAGTCAATAGAACCAAGTGAACTATGGCATCGAAGGCTTGCACATGTGCACTACAAAGCACTACCAATGGAAAGCAAAGAAGTGTCTGGACTTCCAGAGATCCAGGAAAAACATGGAGGCATTTGCAAAGGATGAGCACAAGGAAAGAATGCAAATAAGACATTTCCCAACAGTGAAAGCAAGGCTAAAGGAATACTGGAGATAGTACGCTCGAATGTATGCAAACCCATGTCTTTTATCTCATTAAGCGGGTATGTGTACTATGTTTTCTTTATAGATGATTTATGAATAATACTTGGATATATTTCTTGAAAGGGAAAAATGAAGTATTCAGTAATTTCAAGGAACATAAAGCCTTGGTCGAGAACCAAACCGAAAGGAAGATCAAGACTCTACGGTCAGATAATGGCGAAGAATTCACCTCGGAAGAATTCAAGCAACTCTATAGAGAGTCTGGGATTAAGAGGGAGTTGAGCACTCCATATAATCCTCAACATAATGGGGTTTTAGAATGAAAGAACTGAACCATAATGGAAGCAGCGAAAGCAATGCTACATGACCAGGATCTTCCTATGAACCTTTAGGCGGAAGCAACAAGAAAAACTATGTATGTATAGAACCGTACACCTTATCGATTACTTGACAAAAAAACACTGGAAGAATATTTCTCATGAGAGAAACCAAAAGTCAAACATCTTAGAATATTTGGCTGCCCAGTGTACATACATATCCCAAAGGAGAAGAGGACCGAGCTTGATTCTTCTGGGAGGAAGGGTATATTCATAGGATACAGTGATACATCAAAGGCCTACTGAATATACTTCCCAATATTCAAGAATATCGACATCAGCAGAGATGTAACCTTTGATGAAGACTCGACATACTTTAGATCCAGGAGGCTACCTATTCAAGAGGTCGAGGAACCTGAAGAAACGAGATTTTGAGGCATGGAAATCGGAGAAGCAATTCCAGAATAGCATGAAGATCATGACATGGTAGAACCACAAGAGCCAGTAGATAAACTTATCGAGAAGGACTGCCACAAGAGGAAACCAACATGGGAATGAGAGCTCATACAAGAAGCAAAAAGGTATGACGTTCTAGAAGGAATGCATAGAGAAAGAAAAAGGCCAAAGCCTTACAACATCTATGTGGCCCTACTATGTGACATCATTGACAAGGAACCTTCCACCTATGAAGAGGCTACATAAAAGAAAGAATTGAAGGATGCAATGATCGAGGAGTATCATTCGATCATGAAGAATGATGTCTGGGAGATAGTTCTAATACCGAAAAAGAAGATTGTCGTGACTTCGAAGCGGATCTACAAGATCAATCATGTTGCATATGGAATCATTGAGAAATACAAGGCAATATTCGTAGCATGAGGATTCTCATAAAAAGAAAGCATAGACTATGAGGAGGCATTTGCAGACGTGGCATGGTACACTTCCATTAGGTCCATACTTGCATTGGATACAATTATGAAATGAAATATACACCAGATGGATGTCAATACAACATTCTTGAATGGTGTAGTCAAGGAGGAAGTATACGTAGAAAAACCACTGGGATTCGAGACACATGACAGGAAGACTTATGTGCAAATTGAAGAAGGTCTTGTATGGATTGAAATAGGCACCTAGGACATGGTACAACATGATGGATAGCTTCCTGATGAGCCTAGTATTTACCAAGAGTAAAGAGGATTCCAACCTTTACTTCAAGGTTAAAGGCAAAAAACCAGCGATGCTTCTATTATATGTCGATGACCTGTTCCTAATGGGTGAGGATGAACTCATTAAAGATGCAAGGAGGATACTTGCTACAAAGTTTGAGATGAAATATCCAGGGATAATGCACTGCTTCTGAGGCATGGAAGTGTGGTAGAGTGCAAATGGGATTTTCCTTAGTCAAGGAAAGTATATAGTGGAGATTATGAATAGATTCGGAATGCTGGACTGCAAAGCGATAACCACACCTATGGCATCAAACTTGAAGCTTCTGTGTGGTGCTTCATTAGAGTCAGTTGATGCCATGATGTATCGTCCGATGGTTGGCTCATTGATGTATCTGGTGAATATGAGACCAAACATATGCTTTGCTATGAACACCCTAAGCCAATTCCTAACATATCCGAGACATGTTCACCTAATAGCTGCAAATCATGTATTAAGGTACTTAATGGGTGCAATGGATTATGTATGGGATCAAGTATGATGCGAATCATAAGATTAACCTACACAGTTATGTTGATTCAAATTGGGTAGGTAGTGCCATTGATAAAAATAGCACTTCAGGTTGCTGCTTAAATTTGTGTAATGTCCCCTTCCAATTAGGCCCTGAGGCCCAAAACCGCTAACCTATGTGATTCCTGTGGGTTCGAGCAGTTACTGACAGCTAGGGGATCAGCTAAGGACTAATGCCATCCATAGAAGATATAGGGCATCATCATTAGGTCAAGAAGGGCCACTGGGGCCAAAGGCCACCTTCGTGCATGTCATCCCAGCATTATTTAATGATGCATGCACTCTTTAAGTCTCCATCCGCATGCATGCAAGTCAACGCCGCATGCATGCAAGTCAACATCAAATTAGAAGATAAAGTGACCTAATTAGGTCAAAGATTAGGGTTTTCATAGTTGAACATTATAAATAAAGGATAAATCAAAAGGAGACTTCACTTTTGATTATGGTTATTTTTGGGAGCTCTTGGATAGCAGCACAGCGTGCCACACAGCAGTTGGGGTTGGAGACGGAGTCTTTAGCTAACGGGATTTTGGCAGTGAAACATCTGTCCTAGTCTTATTCAGGGTAAGCCATACAGGTTCACCACTTGTTCTTCATTCATTCATCAGTTATCTAGCATATGGTATAGATCGTTGCAGGGACACATGTGCAGCCGTAAAAGGGGGGTTTTCAGCCGGAAAGCCCTAATCAGTTGTGGGGCCTTCAGATCTCAGTTTCCTTCCAAAACTCAGGCACCATTCTCATCATCAGCTTCATACTCCGGTACCTGGTGATTATCCGTGCTCATCCGGAACAGTTATCAGCAGTTTCGGGATTCCAGGGGCGTGGGCAGCTGTCTCTCAGAAGCAAGTTGCTATCCTGCCTAGAGGACTTAGAAATCACTCTTGTATTAGGCATTCTCTCTGATATGGGAAGGCTCCAGTCCTGCAAATCGGCAGCTTCATCGGACACCTCCTTCACTGATAGTGTCACCCTTTTATGACTGGGGTTCTTGCTGCTGGGTGTTCACTGTGAGCAGAAGAGGTCTGCCCATCTCCGATCCAGTTCTCGGGGCTTGCATACTTTATCCGAAGCATTTTCATCGGCTTATCAGTGGTAAGTGTTCATTCTATCTCACAAACCCTAACCCTAATTTTTCCTATAAAATAGGGATTTTTGCATGGCAGTTTGCATGCCCAGTTGTATCATCCTTTTTGCTTAGAAATAGAAAATATCGGGATTTGGGATATTTTAGTTTGGGATCTGGCACGATCTCCTAGCATGAAGTAGCCCTGTGTGGCACTGAGTACAACTGAGGCAGAGTATGTTGCTGCTTGCTCGGCTAGTTGCGAGGAATTGTGGCCGCGAAGATATTGTCTCATTTGTTTGATATCCAATTAGATGTGATTTGTATCTTCTGCGACAATCAGAGTTGCGTGAAGCTGTTGAAGAACCCTGTGTTCCATGACAATTCAAAGCACATAGAGATCAAGTTCCACTATATCAGGTATGCAGTGCAGAGAGGAGTAGTGAAGCTCCAGTATGTGGAAATAAACGAGAAGATAGTTGATGAGTTGACCAAGCCTCTAGCTAGAATGAAGTTCGAGTAATTCAGAGAAAGAATTGGTGTGATCCAAAAAAAGACCCATCGAAAGAGGGAGTAATAAGTTCTGGCATAGCTGGAGAGACAGGTTGTCTGAGAATAAAATCCTGGTAAAGATCGTAGGTTTCTCAAACGTAATCAGTCATGTAGGTTGTCCTGGTATGTAATAAGTCATGGCAAAGCTTGTAGGTTATCCTTGGACGTAATATTTCCTGATATGTTTCTATGCTAGAAATAGCAAGAGACTAGAAGACGCAGATGCATGATATCTCACATGGGAAATGAGACAGGTTGTCCGAGAAGAAAATACCATGGTGTAGTAGGTTGCTTGGATGTAATCGGTCTTGTAGGTTGTATTAGTGTAAATAAGAGTCCTGGTGTGATACACATGTTACTCAGATGTAATCAATCCTGAGAGAGGTTATCTGAATGTAAACATGAGCCCTGGTGTGGTATGCATGTTATTCGGATGTAATAAGTCATTCGGGTTGTCTGAGTGTAAATAGGAGCCTTGGCATGGTACATAGGTTACTTGGATGTAATAAGCCCTAAAGGTTGTCTGTATGAAGGTTACTTGGATGTTGTTCAGTTGTAATCAATCCTTACATGTGTGTGTGTGTGTGTGTGTGTGTGTGTGTGTGTGTGTGTGTGAGTGCATGTGCTCCCATGTTAGAGATGATAAGGTCACAAGGCACTTGAGGTGCACCTAGGCAGTTCTCCTATGCTAGTAGAACGCAGGTTGATCATGGAGAGACGTAATGCACTTGGTGTGATCCTGGGATATTCTCGCATAGTGGATGTTATAGGTTGTCTCGATGACATGAAAGTTCCTAGAATACTACTATGGTGATAGAAAGCAAGTGGTCTACGTCTGGGTTGTTCTCTGTGTGCTTTGTGTGTTTTATTTTGTTTTGTGCAAGACAAAATATGACCTGGATAGAACGAGATAAAGGTAGGAGATGCAAGTTATTGTCGTGGCAATGTAAAGAATGTCATGGATTGTTCCTACATGTTGGCTTGCTCATAAATGTGATGAATACCTGGATAAGTACTAGGCCTACACCTAGCATGAATAAGGGATGGCTCTGTAGAAACTTCTGATGACAGATAGTACCATTCGATGATCGATAAGAAGATGATGATGGAAGCATCTATGATGATGACTCTGTGATGATGACTGGAACAGATGTGTTGATGATTGTGTAAGACAGAGAATACCTTCCTAGTTTAAAAAAGTGTTGATGTATTTGTAACTTCAGAAGATATTATGATGTATATTATCATTGTATGTTGTTGTACCCCCATCAGAGATGTGTTTTCCTCCTTTTGGGATGTCATTATTGTGTATAGACCTTGAGGTACAACCTTCGTTGTAAGTCGAGGAAATAGTTCCCAGTGTAACATCATGTAATGTATTTTTGAAGTATCTCTAGGAGAGGCCGGCTTTGTTAGGGTAAGAGATCAACCCCAGTCATGTAATAGGTCAATCACTTGAAAGGTATAAATAGGGAGGCACCCTCCCTCATTTATACACACCTCACACTCACTCAAGTTTGCATGAGAGAGAGAGAGAGAAAGAAGGAGGAGAGATAGATAGCTTTTGAAGACTTCTTATTACTGGGTTTTTTCATCTTATGACACAGTCTTTGTGACTGTACTATTTTGAGGAAGTTGTGGGGTTTTATCCTTTATGATTTCCCTGGTGAAAATATTTGTATCTTGTGTATCTGTTATATCTTATGCATATTGCTATACTTGTTATTCTTTTAGATAAAGATCCTAACTAAGCTAATAATATCTAGAAAAACTAACATATTAAGATATGGACACTTCTTGCAACTTAGTCAAAAACAAAATATTTTTCAAATACAAGGATCACTCAACTTCTGATGCTTGATACTTTTTTTTTTATACTTTCCCACAATTAGATGTTATAGTATCATTTCTTCCTTTCGGAACTAATGTGTCTACAACTCATAGCTTGAGAAGCATAAGAGTGTCTTTATGTCTTTTATCATAGTCTTGGGTATCATTTTTCGGTCTATCTTCTTTACCTAAGATGATTTGATTAAGATCTCTAAACACACTAATGTCTATTATGTTGTGACTACATAAATTGAATTATTTCCAATCAATGTTTTAGATTCTAGAAAGAGTATATGATGCAAATTGTCCATGCCTAACACAATTCAAAAAATGACACCATATAAAGAATGTAACAATTCATCATATGCTTACTATCATTGAGAAATATCCATTGAATACATGCAACAAATCCATTAGTGGAAAACAAAATATTTTTCAAATAAAAGGATCACCCAACTTCTGATGCTTGATACTTGTTTTTTAGAATTTCCCACAATTTAGATGTTATAGTATCATTTCTTCCTTAGGGAACTAATGTGTTTGCAACTCATAGTTGAGAAGCATAAGAGCGTCTTTATGTCATTTATCATAGTCTTGGATATCATTTGTTGGTCTATGTTCTTACTTAAGATGATTCGATCAAGGTCTCTAAACTCACTAATGTCTAGTATGTTGTGACTACATAAATTGAATTATTTCCAGTCAATTTTTAGACTCTAGAAAGAGTAAATGATGCAAATTGGTCATTCCTAACACAACTCAAAAAATAATACCATATAAATAATGTAACAATTCATCATATGCTAACTATCATTGAGAAATATCCATTGAATCCATGCAACAAATCCCACTTGCATTTGCAACAAATGAAATAGTCGCAGCTTATGCCTCCCTATGTGTGGGTTCTTGAACTAGATTGCCACACCTAGCTAGATCCAACGATCTCTGCTCAATTTTGGTGATTTCTCCTCAACTAACTTCTTAATTCCAATTATCTTTCCGATAACAGTGAGCTCTCCAATCATTGAAGTCTCGATTGCTATACCTAGCAAGTAGAAACTGGTCCAATCAAAGGGAAAGGCCATAATAGTTGAATCTCCTTTAGAAATTATCAATCTCTAAGTACTAAATGATGCCTAACAAATATTATAGAAAATATAGAAACAATTATGAATTGCCTCTACTGTTGCAAGCATTACACCTACAACATCCCCACAAATGGTAAATCTAAAAACATGGATACATAGAAAGGATGTGTAGCACCCTGATATACAAACAACATACATGGTTTGATTTTAATCTCCCATGCATTCACCAATGGGTAGTTATGTTCACCTTTCAATAGATAACATATGCCCTGTTGGGACAGGAAAAGTGTACAAGGAAGAAGCTGGCGCACAAGAAAAGAAGGAAAAGTGCATGCGTGACAAGGGAAAAGCAGGTCAATAAAGAAGCAAATGAACTGACGTAGAAAGATAAAACATCCACACGACGGAGAAAGGAAGGATAAAGACGGAAAGGAAGCGTAGAGCAGAGGAAGCTGCAATAAGGAAGGGTTGGTGTGACAGGGAAAAGCACATACAAAGTTGGTGGAAGAGGCAGGTAGAAGAGTTAATGCGGGACAGGTGGAAGTTAAGGAAGACTACGGAAGGACGAACCAGCAGAAGATGGAAGGATAGTTTTGCGGCTAGTTATTACTGGTATAGACGAGTTGAATTACATTTCTGCGACCAATTAAGGTTGTGGTTAATGCATTGCAGGACTTTTGCGGCTAGGTATGGGCTGAAATTTAATGGAACAAAGATATTTTGTAGCAACCTAAGTCTGTGATAACTGAGTAGTACTCACTCGACCCTGTGTTGTATTGTAATTATTATAAATAGAAGGATCTGCTCTATATAAGGGTTCAGTCAGTTGGTTGTCAGTTAGATTAGATTCAGTTAGATTCAATAGTCAACTTAAAGGAGAGTCTGGTAGAAGGAGAAGGTTGTTGAGCCATGGATCTTGCAACTATGTGCGCAGACCACTAGTAAAGTTGAAGAGTCGATCCAGGCTATGTGCAGATCAATAGGAGTAGATAGAGAATAAACTAGAGAGCATGAGAGCAAGAATATTGAGTCAGAAAGACATATCTTAAGAACAGTCTTCAAGTTGTAGGCTACAAGGTGCTACATATATTTCTCATGCCAGATGAAGAGCACCTTGGTGGTTTTTCCCAGATGATTTTCCACTTTATTGCCTATGTTATAAGGATGAATGTTGTTGAATGGTGAATGTTTATGTGAATGTTTTCTTATCTTATATTATTACAGTTACAGTTGTTGTTGAATGTATGTTGCGGTATGAATGAATGATTGTTTAAAAGTATTGTTGGATTGTTGTGTATGAGTTCATGGTTAAGTTGATAAGTTAAAATATAAGTCACACATTGTCTGTTAAGTACAAGGAATTGGCTACGTCACATAGTTGCGCCAGTTGTTAAGTTTGAGGACAAGTTCGTGTTGCGCGGGTGGCCTGTGGCACTTGGTTGTGCTGCTATCATAGAGTGAAGGACTCCATCCCCTTGTATTTTTTGAGCACCTTGGACGCGTGCCAAGGGACTATAATCCCTCGACAACTGCAGAAACATGGTTCTGGCAATTACCCATTAAGATATCTCGGGTGAGACTACGCATGCCTCGCGGGTGTTGCCGACTGAGCTTGCTCTGTCGGGCCAATGTATTTTGGTGTCTTGTTGGTATTGTGTTGTTGTTGAACTGTGGGTTGAGACAAGGAAGAGAAAGAGGCCAACAAATGGTTTCGTTGCTTGGACTCGATATAGGTAAGACCATTAGAACATATCAGTTCCGACCATGTGGAGAAGTTGGATGCATAGGCGGAGGAAGTAACAAGGGAAGTTGTTAGAGTGCAACAGATGTTAAAGAAATTTTAGGACAAGGTTGGTCCTCTCGCGCAGCCTAGGCCTGAGCCCAAGCTGGAGGCTTAAGTCGCGAGCGGTCACAATTTTGCGAAGGTATCCATTTTTGCTAGTGGCTCAAGACGAGCCACATGTGAATGTTGGGGGCCTGTTGGGACAGGAAAAGTGCACAAGGAAGAAGCGGACGCATAAGAAAAGGAGGAAAAGTGCGCGTGCGACAAGGGAAAAATAGGTCACAAAAGAAGCAATTGAACCGGCGCATAAAGATAAAACATGCGTGCGGTAGAGAAAGGCAGGATAAATATGGAAGGGAAGCGCAGAGCAGAGGAAGTTGCGACAAGGAAGGGTTGGTGCGATGGGGAAACACACATCTAGAGTCAATGGAGGAGGCAGGTAGAAGAGTTAATGCTAGACAGGAGGAAGTCAAGGAAGACTGCAGAAGGACGAGCCAGCAGAAGATGGAAAGACAATTTTGCGGCTAGTTATGATTGGTACAGACGAGCTGAAAGGCGTTTCCGTAGCCAGTTAAGGTTGTGGTTAATGCATTGCAGGACTTTTGCAGCTAGGTATGGGCCAACATTTAATGTAACAGAGATATTTTGTAGCTACCTAATTCTGTAATAATTGAGTAGTACTCAGTCGACCTTGCGTGGTCTTGTAATTATTATAAATAGAAGGAACCCGCTCTGTATAAGGGTTCAGTCAGGTGGTTGTCAATTAGATTAGATTCAGTAGTTGACTCATATGAGAGTTTGTTAGAAGGAGAAGGTTGTTGAGCCACGGATCTTGCAGCTGTGTGCGCAGAACACTAGTAAAGTAGAAGAGTCGATCCAGGCTATGTGTGGATCAATAGGAGTAGATAGAGAATAAACCAGAGAGCATGGGAGCAATAAGATTGAGTCAGAAAGACATATCTTAGGAACAGTCTGCAAGTTGTAGGATGCTAGGTGTTACCTATATTTCTCATGCCAAATGAAGAGCACCTTGGTGGTTTTTCCCATATGGGTTTCCACGTTATTTCCTTTGTTATATGGATGAATGTTGTTTAATGGTGAATGTTTATGTGAATGTTTATGTGAATGTTTGTTTATGTTATATTATTATAGTTACAGTTGTTGTTGAATGTATGTCACGGTATGAATGAATGATTGTTTAAAAGTAGTGATGGAATGTTGTGTATGAGTTCATGGTTAAGCTGCTAAGTTAAAATATAAGTCATGCACTGTCTGTTAAGTACAAGGAATCTGCTACGTTGCATAGTTGCACCAGTTGTTAAATTTGAGGACAAGGTCATGTCGTGCATGTGGCCTGTGGCACTTGGTTGTGATGATGTCATAGAGTGAAGGACTCCATCCCCTTGTATTTTTTGAGCATCTTTTACGTGCACCAAGGGACTATAATCCCTTGCCAACTGTGGAAACATGGTTTTGGCAGTTACCCATTAAGATATCTCAGGTGAGACTATGCCTGCCTTGCGGGCGTTGCTGAGTGAGCTTGCTCTGTCGGGCCGATGTCTTTTGGTGTCTTGTTGGTATTATGTTGTTGTTGAACCATAGGTCAAGACAAGGAAGAGAAATAGGCCAACATGCCCATGTTCCATTTGGCAATATTTAATATGCACCACTGTAACATACACCAAGGCCATACATCCACAATATATTTGAAATCATGTAAATTACATTAGGAAGCATGTGACACAAACATCCTTCACATCGATGTCAACCTTCTTCACAAGACAACAATGCCCTTCAATTGAAGTGTGGTGGGAAATTGTTATGCTTTGATACAATAAAAGAATAATTCAAAAGTGGTGCAGTCACCAACTGATTTGTACATTGCAATCTAATATATATACCCATAGAAACCAACCAACCTATCATTTGTTATGTAACAACATATGAACTACTTTCTAAATAATATGAGCAGACACCCAAATTAGTGTTCACACAACAAATTCTTGTTGCATAGTAATTGAACATCTAATTAAGTATTTAATTTTAATATTCTATATCTCGCTCTTCAAACCATTTTTTTCATAATCAATTCCATGTTTTCTTCCTTGATTTTAGTTCATCTTGGTTGATTCAACTATAATCATATCATTGTGCATATTTTCTCTTTGAGTAGACTCAGTGTTCTCGTGCCTCAAATTCTATTAGGTATAACCATTTTTTGACTAGGAGTATCTCTTAAAGGGTGATATGTTTTCCTCTTAGAAAATTTGTTATTAGTTATTTATGTACTTGCCCGATTTGGTTCCATCAATTTTTGGATATACTTGGTTTCGTTTCCATACTTCACATCTATAAAAAAGCATTAAATATATGAGCATTTGAAAGAGGGAGCATATTAACCTTTACCAATGCTAAACCTTTGTTGGCCTACATCTATTTTGAAGCAGGTATAATGCTTTTTCACCCTCCTTGTAATATTTTTCTATTGCATATGTCCACCCTTAGCTTTTCATGGATATCTAACTTAAAATATTTAGAATTTTGGGTTATCTCTAATGGCTCACTTCTAATGTTGGTTTTTTTGTTCCTTTAATTTAAGGAAATGCTACTCCCTTAGTTTTTGTCAACTTCTCTAATAGTTTTTCCCTCATCATGATGCCAAAGGAAATTTTGAATTAACAAAACAAACCATACTTTTTATCTTTTGATGTGTGAGTGTTTTTATTATGTGCCTAAGGGTGGGGGCAATAATTGATGGTGGAGTGCTTTGGTGGGAAAGTGGTTTGACTTTTGATTTTTTCTTCTTACTTATTTTGTATTTATTTGTGTTTTTTTTCTTCCAAAATCCTTCCTACGAGTTTGACACACATTCATTGATCATAATGGCTATCTAGTTCCTTTTTATGGCACATGTTGTGTGGCACATTGGAACACAGAGGGTTTGTTTGCACAGGGTTTCTGTGCTTTTAGCTACCTTCACATGGAGTTTGTCCTCTCGCCTAGGACTTAGTACCAACCATGGAAAAAAAAGTGGGAACTTCCTAGGTTTTTTTTTTCCAGTCATTGCGGTTTTGGGTTACCAGTTTGGGTTTCTTCTACTCCTTGATGTTTTTTTTGTGTGCCCTTGGGTGGTTGGTGGATAGAGCGGGCTAGTGCAATCTCGAAGGCGACTCCCTTGAGGTATTGGGTAGTGTTTTGTCTAATGGTGTTTTGCGGGTTTTGTGGACTGGTGGGTTTGAATTAAGGGTATTCACAACAGGTTTTCAGGATTTTCTGTTACTAAGGTAGTATCTGACACTTTTTTTTTCTGTTTGTCGGTACCCTATTGGAGTTTTTTGTAATTTTTTTTTGTTGTTGCGGTTTTTGGTCTGGGTTTTGACCTCATGGTTTAGGGTTGCGGTTTTTTGGGCTTTTCCCCCGGTGATTCTTTGTTGGGTTCTATGTTTGCGGCTTTTGGCCAGGGGTTTTGACCTCAGGGTTAAGGGTTGTGGGTTTCCAGGGTCTTCTGATCCTGATTGATGGTACCTGTCTGGTGTCTCTGACTTGTTTGTTGTCTTTTTTCTTGTAACCTGTTAGTTGGAATGTCAGATAACCCCTCGGATGGGTTTAAAGAACCACACCTTCTTCCCTCCTTTTTCTCTAAATCTAAGAGGAGGGACAAAGCCATTAAGGAGTTGGATTCCAAACATAGTTATGTTCTTGGCTAGGACATTTATATGGATAAGGTTGAAGCACTATGATGCAGAGCTTTGGTCGGGTGGCTCGAGTATTGTAGAATGGGGAAGGAAGAATGGGTGTCTTGGGGATTCCTAGCACTGGAAACCAATTCAAAATTATGTGCCGACTATTAGTCAACTAGAAAATGGTTGTCTAGTCTTTCTCTTTCTCGACAATAAGGACACAACTCTGATTCTTAACACTCTCTAGACTATTCACAAGGTTTCTCTCGTCCTTAGTCGTTGTCATGCATATTTTGATCCTACCCATGAGTGGACGATTAAGCGTCACTTGTGGGCTTTTGTCCCATCCTTACCCCTCCCTCTCTAGAGCAAAGATGTTCTTATTGGTATCACAAACTCAGTGGGTCATTTCATGGCAGTGGAGGATGGATTTTTGCATTATTTTGATAAACGCTCGGCACGGGTTTTGGTTGAACTGGATATTACTATTGGGATTCTGGCTGTTATAGATATCCATTACAATGGTACTATTCATGCTCAGAGACTGTTCTACCTAAATGTGCCCTTTCACTGTCATTACTGCCATGAGACTGGTCATCTCAAGCATAGTTGTCCCTTGTTGTTTCAAGGTTTGTCGCGGTCTTTGGATGACTTGACTTTGGCAGACAAGTTGATGGATGGTCATCTACTTACCGACATTGGTGTGGAAGCTCCTTCCTTGTCACTTCAGACAGGTATGTATAGCTCGACCTCTCCCTCTAACTACGAAGATATTACTAAAGGGGAATTGGAATATATTGTTGATATTGAAAAGATTGCTAGGTAGCCATTTACTAGCTCCACTTTTTGAGGCTAAGAACTCTACTTTAGGGTTTGATTCTTCGAGGGGGGGGGGGGGATTTGACAACTGTTTAGGGTTTCTCCTTGAAACACTAGTCTAGTTCTCTGGAGTCTACTCCCCTATTCACCTCAGATGACTTTCCTCCTCTTTCTTCTCGTGTGTGCGTTACTCCTCCTGCTAGCCCCTGTGAAGCCCCCTCCTTCATGGATCCAACCCTCCTTAAATCTATTTATATTTTCTCTGATTAGACCTGCTCTCGCCTTCTACTTTACCTTTGGACTCAATTCACCATGAAAATGTGACTATTTGGAGGGCTAGGAAACCTAAGCAGGAAAAATCCATAAGGGGCTCTGGGAGTAATCATACTCTTGTGTTAGCTAGGATAAAAGAGGCGGGAAGGTCCTATCACTACCCCATCCTTTCCTCTCCACTCAGGGTGCTTAGAGTAGCGTCACCCTCTAGTCTGAGTTCTTAATGAAACTACTCTCTCTCAACTTGTGTGGTTTCGGAGGGATCATCAAACAAAAAGCTCTCGGCTCTCTTCTTTCAGATATTAAGCCTGATATGATTTTTCTCCAAGAAACTATGTGTGACCATGCTCAGGCTCTGCTCTCTTTTGAAAAATTCATACCTGGTTGGGAAAGGTGTGCCTCAGATTTGTTGGGTCTCTCGAGTGGTCTGATCACGGGATGGGATCCCTTATTTGCTCGTTGCAAAGCTTTTTCCACTACGACAGGTATTTTGGTAAAGGCCAATTTGAGGGGTCAACTGACATATATTGTCTGTCTTAATTGTTACAGTCCTCATCAAAATAGAGAAATGTTTTGGGATGTTGTTGTTGAAGGGGGTATCTTTAATCACCGAAATTTGATAATTGTAGGAGGCCTAAATTTTACTCTCTTGGACGCTGAGATTTGGGGTCTGAATGCTTGTTTAGACCCTCTTGGATCCTACTTTTCTTAGCTGCTGGTTCGTAGCAGGATGATCGATTTAGCTCCTGGCTATGCAGGTCCAACCTAGAGGAATGGCATGGTTGGGGATGAGGGTATTAGTAAGAGGCTAGATCGGTTTCTTGTTTCTGACTCACATGTGCCACTTTTCAATAGATATATATCCTGGACACATCCTTCAGAGATATCTAACCACTTTCCGTTTTTCCTTGAATGGGATGAACTTTATCTCCAGAGGAACTATCCTTTAAAGTTCAATAGAGCATGGTTGCATGTGGAGTATATCTCTCTCTTGGTAAATACCTCTTGGTCTACTAAGATGCCCCATTCTGGTTTTGATGTTATTACTAGCCTGGTTACGAAGTTAAGAAGATTAAAAGGTTATGTTAAAAAGTGGGAAAAGTCACAAAAGTTGAAACAGAGAAAGGAGCTTGCTAAATTGGAATCGGAATTACAAAACCTCTACTTCTTATTCCATTCAGGGATCTTTCCGATGATTGAAGCACAAAAATTGGCTTCCATTAAGGGCCGAAAATAAAATTTCTTGGTGCATGAAGTACTTACTCGGAGGCTAAAAATTCAAGATCTTTAGATTGATCAGGGTGATGCCAACACCAAAATTTTCCATAGTTTCGCTTCAACAAGACGAAATATTAACACTATATGGGACCTTCAGGATGGGGATGGAAATACTGTTTGGGATTGGGAGAAGCTCAAAATATTGGGAAAGAATAATTTCTGATCACTGTTCAAGGATGATGGGAGTACTTGCATCTTAGATAAATTGCTTGTGATAAATTGGTTCCCTTGTTTCCTCTCGCTTGAAGATTCTACAAAATGGATGCTAAATTTATGACGATGGAAATTGAAATGACACTAAAATTTTTCAAGAAGGACAAGAGTTTCAGACCCGACGGTTGGTTGGTAGAATTCTTTATACATTTCTTTGATTTGGTTAAAGATGATTTATTAAAGGCTATGGAGCAATCACGAAAGGGAGGTAGGGTTCTGAGTTCTATAAACTCTACTTTTATGACACTCATTCCTTAAATCAATAAACCAAAAACCTTTACAGATTTTCTCCCTATCTCCCTTTGCAATCTGATCTATAAAATTATGTCGAAAATCATCTCTAGCATACTTAAGCCTATAATTGCCAGGGTTATTTCATTTGAGCAGTTTGGGTTCTTGAAGAACAGGAAAATTCTTGAATTGGTTGGTATTACACATGAAATTATACATACTATCAAAACCAAGAAGCTAGAGGCCTTGGTCCTAAAATTGGATCTCATAAAATCTTTTGACGGAGTTAATTGGACTTACATGCCTCTAATTCTCCTCCAGGTTGGTCTGCCCTTGGATTCGGTGAACTGGATCATGGGTTGTGTGACTTAAGCAAACTTCTCTGTACTTATCAATGGTTTTCCTATAGAGTTCTTTAAATCTTCGAGGGGCATTAGACAAGGGTGTCCTCTGTCACCTCTTCTCTTCTTACTGGTCATATAAGGTCTCAATCACCTTATTGGGGAAGCTAAACATGTTGCAAAGATTCATGTCATCCGAATATCACCATCCCTTTCTATTACTCACTTACTCTTTGTGGACGACGTGGTATTATTTGGCATGGGTAACTTGTTGGAATGTCAATCATATAAAGTAGAATTGGACCTATTTTGCTAGAATTTGGGGATGTGTATTAGTCTAGATAAGTCCTCTTTTCCCATAAATAACATGGAAGAAGGGGCATGCAGCAACATTAGAGCTTTTATCCCTTTTAAAATGGATCATATTAACTCTGGCTTTAAATACGTGGGCTATTTGATGAAACCCTTTATATATGTCCGGAATGATTGGCGTTGGATCATAAAATATTTTGAGAAAAGACTCAGTATTTGGTCTTACATGTTCTTATCTTTAGGGGAAGATTAATTATCATCAGATCGGTCTTGACTAGGATGCCAATGTACTAGATTTCCTTAGCAAGGATTCCTAAATCTATCTTGAAACGAATGAGACAATGTATTGTTGATGTATATGTAACTTCGGAATGTATTCACTTGTATATTTCATATATTATATTTCATTGGTCCCCAATGTTCATATTGGGAGAATCATTAATGTAATCAAGTCATGTAAAGTCATAGAGGTTAACCCTCTTTGTTGATCAGGGGGCAAAGTCCCCGTAGTTGTGGGGCACTAGGGTTATTAGACTCTCCTAGAGAAGTCGGCCCTAGTAAGTAATTGTCAAGTCAGAAACTAGTATAAATAGAGAGTGAGCCTCTCTATTTGATACACACACTCACCCAGCTATATTGCATAGGTGAGAGAGGAGAATCTCGCTCAAGTGAGAGAGAGAACAACTGTTGGAGATCATCTTTTTGTCTTTGGGTTTTACTGCTGCCATTGGTGCTCATTCTATCTCTGAGGAAACTATGGGGTTTTCTCCTTTATGGTTTCCCCGAGGAAAATATTTATGTCTATTGTCTCTTATGATTGCCTGTTGTGCATGTTATTCTCTTAGATAATATTGATAGGTATAACTCTCGATTCAATTATTCCCTTGCTAATACATATATTTATACAATTCATATGACGGTTGTGTTTCACCTTCCGCCCAGCCTTTTCGGCTTCCTACATAACTATTCAGTTTTCTTTATTTATTTACAAAATATATAATCCCGACGGATTATATTCCAACAATCCCCCTCTTAATCCGAAGGGGTGTTCGTAAGTCCGAGCATGTTTCTGAATCTTTCAAACTTTTCTCATCCAAGCGCGTTGGTGAAGATGTCTGCAATTTGATCATTTGTGGAACAATGTCGAAGATGGACTGTCTTGGCCTCTACATGATGTCGAATAAAATGATACTTTGTGTTGATGTGTTTGGCTCGATCATGGAATCTAGGATTCTTAGCCAGCTTGATTGCAGAAGTATTGTCGACCAATAATGGAGTGGAGTTCTCTTGTTTTTCTTGCAAATCTTCAAGTATCTTCCTGAGCCATACTATTTCTTTCGTTGCTTCAGCTGCAGCCACATATTCTGCTTCTGTTGTTGAATCTGCTGGAACTGACTGTTTGTGTGATCTCCATGAGACAGCTGCTGATCTA
>LPNX010729405.1:155965-191595 GCA_001517045.1 Pseudotsuga menziesii | reverse complement strand
AAGAAAAATGACATCTCTAGAAATAACAAATTTCTTGTTTACCTCATCATACAGACGGTATGCCTTGGAGTATTCTTCGTACCCCAGGAAAATGCATTTCCTGCTTCGAGCACCAAGCTTGTTTCTTTGCTTCTTTGGAATCAAGGCATAACAAGTGGAACCAAAAACTCTGAGATGCCTGATTGAAGGGAGATGGCCAAACCACATTTCATGTGGAGTCTTGTTATCAAGAGCATTTGAGGGACTTCTGTTTCTCAAATAGGCTGCACATTTCACTGCATCACCCCAAAACATTAGTTTTACATTCTTGAAAAACATCATTGAGCGGACCATATTCATTATGGTTCTGTTCATTCTTTCTGCTACACCGTTTTGTTAAGGATTATAGGGAACTGTAGTCTGATGTGCAGTTCCATGTTGGCGAAGATAATCTTCAAAAGCATTTGAAGTGTATTCTTTCCCATTATCAATACGAAGTGTACCAATTTTTTATTGTGCTTGTTTTTCTATCAATGCATGAAAGTCTTTGAATGTTTGAAATGCTTCTGATTTTGTCTTTAAACAGTAAATCCAGCACATTCTTGAGTAGTCATCAACAAATGTCATAAAATACTTATTCCCATTTGCAGAAGGAGTTGGCATTGGGCCACATAAATAAGAATGCACTAATTCTAATTTCCTACTTGCTCTGAAATTAGATTCATGGAATGGCAGCTTACTATGTTTCCCTAATATACATGCATCACATTTGTTCTTTTCTTTGGGAATAGTGGGCAAACCAAATACACCATTCTTTCTCAACAAATGAAGACTATTATAATTTAGATGACCAAATCTTGCATGCCACAATGAATTAGATGACAAATTACCTTCTCCATGCTGAGAGAGGTAGGCATAGTTCTGAACTCTTGCAGATGAACCCTTTAGCTTCAGCAGCTTCCCATCTTCGTATCCAGTCATGATGACTTGGTTGTCAGAGGACTTTCTTATTTCTATGATTCCATCAAACATGTGGATGGAATGGCCTCGCTGTCGAATCTCCACCAAGGACAACAGGCTTCTCTGCAACTCTGGAAGATAAAGAACATTCTTCAACAAGAAATCAGGGAATCCAGGCATCTTCAGTCGAATGGTGCCCATTCTCTTTGGTTTAAGACTTGACTTATATACAAAGTAAACTATGCCATCTATTGTTTCATTAAGTTCTTCAAAATAGTCTTTTCTAAATGTCATGTGTGATGTTGCACCAGTATCAAGCAGCCAACAATCTTTGTAAGATGAAAGTGAAGTCATTTCATTAATTCCAAGATTACAATGTGCAACAATACAATGAGAAAAATCAGAAGATTTACTAGCATGTTGGTTTTTATTGTCATCTTTCTTCTGGTTATGCTTGTCTTTGATGGAGTCCCACAAAGCCCAACACTGATCTGATGTGTGCCCAGTCTTTCCACAACGCTTGCACTGCAAATCTGATCTTTTGCTGAAGTTGTTTCTGCCCCCTCTGCCTCTGAATTTTCTTCTTCCTCTGCCTCTCTCTTTGCCAGAGAGAGTGACACCAACTACAGATGCCAAAGAGTGCATCTCTAATCTGGAAATTGTAACTTACAGAATGCTTAGAAAAAGATATGGGATGCAGGTTTAGATTCCTGCTCCTTGACAGATTACAATATGATTTTGCAGCCTATACAAATAATTCTACAGCCCTATCAAAACAATCTTGCAGCTGCTTTATATTTAATTTTGCAATTCTATATCATTTTCTTTTAGAGTGCTATTACATGAACAACTCAAAACATCTTATGAAAAGACGCAATATTAATACAATGTATTGTAGCAGAGTGGGTTCTCAACACTTTTACACTTTGCAAATCACATCATTCACAACTCATTATAAAGGTCATGGCTCACACTCATCCTTCGTAGGTTCATACATAAGACACATGCTCAACACTTAATACTTTAGGGCTCATACAATATCCATATTAGGTAAATATTTGTAGACAAACTCTATGCATATAAGTTTGGACAGAAGTTAGGGTTTGTGCAACCCAATGGTCACAAAATATTTTATCAGCAATATTTTACCTCCACGCTCTTGAATCTTTACAGTGTCTTGAAGCTTCACGCAGTCCTTGATGGTCTCATATATCCAACATACACCTTCGGGCGTTTGAGAGGATATAAGCAGCTTCAGTTCGCAGCAATCTCCAACTTCATGATACTCCACAGGAGTAGGTCATAGGCATGAAACTCCATGGGCTTACACGATCTTCACTGAATGGTCGCAGTTTATCAGCATGAACAGTTCACACAGAAAATTAGGGTTTCCATGCTTGACAATGCACAGGTTGTAGCTTCCAGATTTGGTAGTCACAAATCAAAAATTGGAGGAGTTCATTGGAATGAGATCAATCCACAAGGCATGGTCAAGCACGCAGTAGCTCATTCTATGCATTTTACACTACTGAATATTTACACACATTCAAAATTTTGCAGCTTCTGTCGCAATAATTCAGGAAGAAGAAACTCTTTTACACAGCAACATATATGTTTGCACAAATCACCACTGATGGAGTCACACGTTGGGTATCAATGCAGTCTTCACAAAGCAGATATCAACGCAGTCTTCACGCAAAATCTAGGGTAAATTTAGGTTTTATGCAGTCTCTAACACAACAAAAATATGCAACTTTTTACCTTCACGCAGTTTTAGAAAGGCGTGAATCTTCACTGCAGCAATCGGTATTCAGAAAACTCGCAAGCTCTTGAAGAGAGCAGTCTCCACGCAGATACTCATCACATCTTTACCTCCACATTCTTGTAGAGAACAGTCTTCATGCAGGCATCCCCCACGACTCCTCCAACGCTGGTATTCACACTAGTCTTCACGTAGGCATCCCCCACGACTCCTGCAACGCTGGTATTCACGTTGGTCTTCACGTAGTTGAATAGAACAATCTTCAAAGCAGTCGCAGCTCTCACAATTACATGAATGGGGCAAAATTCTCATGCAATGTATTCGTTTCTATTCTGATCAATACATAAATCATCAACGAAGATAAGAGGGCATCTCGTAGACAACTCCAGCATTACTCCATCTATGACTTCAATCTCATCAATCGACTTCAATCTCCAGCACGACTTCAATCTCATCAATACGACTTTAATCTCCAATAACTCTCAGTGGTGATTACAGAAATCTCTTTATGGTTGTGTGAAAACTTGGAACAGCGTGCATCGAGTGGAGACAGATCCAGGATTCTTGTCAATGGTAGCTGTGCGCAGTGGTAGAAAAATATTTTAGGAGCGGAAAACTGGATGAGTTTTGGTAGTTTCTACTGAGGTTTGCACAGAGACAATTGAAAAAGTATTAAGATGGAACACTGTTACAGAATTAGGGTTAGGTATACGTCAAACATATGAGCGATAATTCATATGTAAAGGAAAAATGCAGTAAAATTGAGGGCACGCAGGCTGGCAAGAGAAACACATGCGACTAGTAGACTGATGGAGCAGGCAGTCTGGCAATGGACTGGCAAGCAGAATGCCAGGACTGAAATGTAGTAGGCAGGAGTTATGGCAAATAGCCATGCTCTGATACCACTGATAGGTATAACTCCCGATTCAATTATTCCCTTGCTAATGCATATATTTATACAATTCATATGACGGTTGTGTTTCACCTTCCGCCCAGCCTTTTCGGCTTCCTACATAACTATTCAGTTTTCTTTATTTATTTAGAAAATATATAATCCTGATGGATTATATTCCAACAAAGATCCTAAGATCATATTGCTTAAATGATAAAAATATAACATGGTATCAAAGCTAACCTGAGAAGAAGACACTGTGCAGCTGCAGAAGCTAGTGCTTCTTAATTTTTGGGTCTCTCCCCAGAATCCATCAACAAAAGGAGGCTAGGCTGACTCTCCATTGAAGGGCATATCTTTCTATTGAAGCAGAATTTGATTCTGATCTTTTTCAGTTTTTTATCTACCACTACATCAGGAAATTAGGGATTTTCACATAGGTGGAATTTTTGAGTGATCCCAACATAGGTTTACTCTCCTCCTCAAAATCAAAGTTTAGAGATCGAGATCAAAGTTTTCAGTTCAGTAGAAATCCAGGAAATTCAAACCCTAATTTGCCCCGGAACCAGAAAACCAGTACTGCAGAAGATCAGTTCCAGATCCAGTTTGCAGCTTCTCAAATTGGTAAGATCTAAATCTTTTGTATTTCCATTTGAGGTTCTCAGTTAAGATGTCTCGTCACACCAAGCTTGATGAAAATCTTGAGGGAGATGATAAATTTCGAGCATGGAAGTATAGGATCTCACTAGTTCTTGAAGAAAATGAATTGGACTCCTACATTAGTGAAGAGGTTCTAGTTCTAGAGGGAGATGAGGCTAAGGACTTACACAAGAAGAACTTGATCAAGGCCAAGAGAATTATTGCTGATTCAATCAAGGATCACCTCATACCACAGGTGTCCTCCCTAAAGACACCTAAAGAGATTTTTGATGCCTTGGCCAAGCTATTTGAAGGGAAGAACATAAATCAGAAGATGACTTTGAGAAATCAATTGAAGAATGCAAAGATCTAGAATGCGGAGACCATACAGTGATACTTTACAAGGGTTTCCCAGATCAAAGAATAACTTGAAGTAGGATATGAAGAAGTAGAGAATGTAGAAATTATGATGACCACCTTGAATGGTCTCCCTAGGTCATGGGACTCTTCCATTCAAGGGATTTGTGCTAGAAGAAAGCTAGTCACCTTCAGTAGACTGTGGGAGGAATGCTCACAAGAAGAAGCTCGAATAGTAGCTTGAGAAGAAAAGATGGGAAGTGAAGATCAGTCTCTCATAGTACACTCCAAGAAAAGAAGAAGGGACTATCATCACCCCAAAGGTAAGCATTCTCACTAGAAAGATAACCCTATAATATCTAACAGATATCTATCTAAACTCAGATGTTTTACTTGTGATGAGAGAGGACACTTTTCCAGAGCTTGTCCTAGAAATAAGAGTAACTCTCACAAGAAGAAGGACAAAATAAAACATCATGCTCACACTGCAGAGAATGATGATCCTCCCAGGAAGAGAGTCAAACAAGAAAGTGAAGATTCTTCAAGTGATGAAGAGTATGTTTTGATTTCTGCCCTCACGAGAACTGTCACACATGGAAGCAGTGATTGGCTTATAGACAATGGGGCTTCCAAACACATGATGGGATTCAACGAATCTTTTGTGAAACTATTCAAACATGAATCACCCCACAAAGTAAAACTTGGGGATGACTACCAGTATCCAATAAAAGGTAGTGTTGAATCCTCCTATAAGCTAGACTCTGGAAAGTCTATGAAGATGAAGGATGTATTGTTTGTACCAGGACTAAAGAAGAATCTCCTCTCCATATCTGCATTGGATGCAAAATGCATAAGGGTTGCATTTGTAGATGGCCAATTCCTTATGTGGGCAAATGGAAAGACTATAGATGATGCATTAGTGATTGGAGAACAAGAGGGAGGCTTATACAAGCTAAAGGGCCAACCAGAACAAGCCTTGGTCCATGACTCAGTAGAGCCAAATGAACTTTGGCATAGAAGGCTTGCACATGTGCACTATAGGGAACTACCACTTGCAAGCAAAGATGTTGAAGGTCTTCCAAAAATTACAGGAAAAACATGAAGGTGTTTGCAAAGGATGTGCGAAAGGAAAGAACACAAAGAAGACATTTCCAAGTAGCGAGAGCAAGGCAAAAGGAATATTGGAAATCATCCACTCTGATGTATGCGGTCTGATGTCATCCAATTCATTAAGTTTGTATGTATACTATGTTTCTTTCATTGATGATTTTTCTAGGAAGACATGGATATACTTCTTGAAAAACAAAGATGAAGTATTCAATAAGTTCAAAGAATTCAAAGCCTTGATCGAGAACCACACAAAAAATAAAATCAAGACCTTTCGATCAGACAATGGTGGAGAATTCACATCAAATGAATTCAAAGAATTATGCAGATATTTAGGGATTAAGAGGGAGTTGACTACTCCATATAATCCACAACAGAATGGGGTTGCAGAAAGGAAGAATAGAATGATTATGGAAGCCGCAAGGGAAATGATTCATGATCAAGATCTTCCCATGCATCTATGGGCAGAAGCTGCTAGGACAGTTTTGTATGTACTGAACCGTACTCCACATAGAGTACTTGAGAACAAGACACCTGAAGAAGTCTTCTTTGGCAAGAAGCTAGAAGTCATTCATCTTAGAATATTTGGTTGTCCAGTGTACATACACCTTCCAAAAGAAAAGAGGACAAAGTTAGATCCTTCAGGAAAAAAGGGCATATTTGTGGTATATAGTGAAAGCTTGAAGGCTTACATAATATACTTCCCAGGATTCGAGAAGATCGACATCAGCAGAGATGTAAAATTTGACGAAGACTCAGCTTACAACAAATCCAAAAAGATACCTGTTGAAGACCCTGAAGAAGCAGAAGCACCCATAATTCAAGATACAACTATGAATGATGCAACTCAAGATGAAGATCGAGAAATAGAAGAACCCCAGGAACCTCTAGATCCATCCCAGGAGAAGAATCCTCACAAGAGGAAACCTGCATGGGTACAAGAGGCTATACAAGGTGCAGAAAGATATGGGGCTCCAGAAGAAATGCACAGAGAAAGGAATAGAACTAGGTCCTACTTCGGATATGTAGCCCTATTATGTGACATCATTGATAAAGAACCTTCCAACTATGAAGAAGCGACAGAGAAGAAAGAATGGAAGGATGCTATGATCGAGGAGTACCAATCGATCATGAAGAATGATGTCTGGGATGTTGTCCCAAGGCCAGAGGGGAAGTCTATTGTGACTTCCAAGTGGATCTACAAGATCAAGCATGCTGTAGATGGTAGCATAGAGAAATATAAAGCAAGATTTGTGGCTCGTGGCTTCTCCCAGAAAGAAAGAATAGATTATGAAGAAACTTTTGCACCTGTATCTAGATACACTTCCATCAGATCAGTACTTTCTCTAGCTGCAGTAATGAAATGAAAGATACACTAGATGGATGTCAAGACTGCTTTCTTGAATGGTGTAGTGGAAGAGGAAGTGTATGTGAAGCAAGCACTCAGTTTTGAGACACATGACAGGGAAATTCATGTGTGTAAATTGAAGAAATCCCTGTATGGTTTGAAACAGGCACCCATGACATGGTACGACAGAATTGACAGCTTCTTGATTGGATTAGGCTTTACCAAGAGTAAAGCGGATTCCAACCTTTATTATAAGGTTGAGGAAGGAAACCCTGTGACACTCCTACTATATGTAGATGACTTGTTTGTAACATGTGAGGATGGGTTGATTGCTAATACGAAGAGGAAGCTTGATGCTAAGTTTGAGATGAAGGAGTTGGGTATGATGCACTACTTTCTAGGCATGGAAGTGTGGCAGAATATAGATGGAATCTCCCCGAGACAAGGGAAGTATGTGGTAGAGATCTTGAAGAGGTTCGGGATGATGGACTGCAAGGCCAAGACACCTATGGCATTGAACCTGAAGCTATTAAGTGATGCTTCATCAGAGTCGGTTGATGCTACGATGTATTGTTAGATGATTGGGTCCTTGATGTACTTGATGAATATGAGACCAAATATTTGCTTTGCTGTGAACACATTGAGCCAGTTCCTGACAGATCTGAGACATGTTCACCTGATTGCTGCAAAGCATATTCTAAGGTACCTGAAGGGTACAGTTGATTATGGGCTCAAGTATGGGGTGAATCAAAAGATTAACCTGGAAGGTTATGTGGATTCGGATTAGGTAGGCAGCGCCATTGATAGGAAGAGCACTTTAGGGTGCTGCTTCAGTATGGGATCAGGTGTGATCTCTTGGTTTTGAAGGAAGCAATCATGTGTGGCACTGAGTACAGCTGAAGCATAGTATGTCGCAACTTGTTCAGCTAGTTGTGAGGTAGTGTGGATGAGGAAGCTATTATATAATTTGTTTGATCTCCAGTTGGATGCTGCTTGTAAATATTGCGACAACCAGAGTTGTGTGAAGTTGTCGGAGAACCCGGTGTTCCATGACAAGTCGAAGCATATGAATATCAAATATCACTATATCAGGGATATGGTGCAAAGAGGAGTAGTGAAGCTCTAGTATGTTGCAAAGGACGAGAAGATAGCTGATGTGTTGACTAAGCCATTAGCCAAAGTGAAGTTTGAGTACTTCAGAGAGAAGTTGGGTGTTCTCCAGATCGAGGTTCCTTCCAAGGGGAAGTGATGAGTCCGTGTGCCCTTCTGACATGGTGGTAGGATTAGTTCCTCCCATGGTCAGATATAAGTGCAGAGCCTTTTCGACCTGGTGCAGGTTGGGCCTCCCATGGTCGGATGTAAGTGCTGAGCCTTTCGAACATGGTGCAGGCTGGGCCTCCAATGGTCGGATGTAAGTGCTGAGCCTTTCTAACATGGTGGTAGGCTAGGCCTCCGATGGTCAGATATAAGAGCCGAACCTTTTCGACATGGTGCAGGCTAGGCCTCCCATGGTCGAATGTAAGTGCTGAGCCTTTCTAACATGGTGGCAGGCTGGGCCTCCCATTGTCAGATGTAAGCACAGAGCCTTTCCCCGGATGGTAGATGGTGTGTTCTACCATGCCGGTGGATGTAAGTGCAGAGCCTTTCCCCGGATGGTATATGGTGTGACCTACCATGCCGGTGGATGTAAGTGAAGAGCCTTTCCCCAGATGGTAGATGGTGTTTCCTACCATGTTGGTGGATGTAAGTGCAAAAACTTTCCTCGGATGGTAGATGGTGTGTCCTGCCATGTTGGTGGATGTAAGTGCTGGGCCTTTCCTCAGATGGTAGATGGTGTGTCCTACCATGCCGATGGATGTAAGTGCTAGGCCTTTTTGACATGGTGGTAGGCTGGGCCTCCCATGGTTAGATGTAAGCGCTGGGCCTTTTTGACATGGTGACAGGCTGGGCCTCCCATGGTCAAATGTGAGTGTTGGGTGTGCCTTTTTGACATGGATGTTGGATGTGTTCTTCCCATGGTCAGATATAAGTGTTGGGCGGGCCTTTCTGACATGGATGTTGGATGTGTTCCTCCCATGCTCAGATATAAGTGCTGAAGAAGATGAACACCTACATGGAGGCTAGGCCTACAACCAACATAAAAAAGGGCTGGCTCTTTAGAACTTCCCGTGACAAGTAGAATTGAGAGATAGCACCATTTGATCGAGATAGCGGAAGTAGTGATGATGATGATCCAGTAATGATCCAGCTTTGATGATGATCCAGTGATGAAGACTTGTGCTGATGAATTGTGTCTAGAGAAGACCTTCCTAGTTAAGAGGGAGTGTTGATGTATTTGTAACTTCAGAATGTATTCACTTATATATTTCATATATTGTATTTCATTGGTCCTCGATGTTCCTATCGGGAGAATCATTAATGTAATCAAGTCATGTAAAGTCATAGAGGTTAACCCTCCTTGTTGATCAGGGGGAAAAGTCCCCATAGTTGTGGGGCACTAGGGTTATTAGAATCTCTTAGAGAAGTTGGCCCTGGTAAGTAATTGTCAAGCCGAAAACTAGTATAAATAGAGAGTGAGCCTCTATATTTGATACACACACTCACCCAACTATAGTGCATAGGTGAGAGAGGAGAAGCTCGCTCAAGTGAGAGAGAGAATAGTATTTGGAGATCATCTTTTTGTTTTTGGGTTTTATTGCTGCCATTGGTGCTCATTCTATCTCTAAGATAGTTGCGAGGTTTTCTCCTTTATGGTTTCCCCGAGGAAAATCTTTGTGTCTATTGTCTCTTGTGATTAATTATTGTGCATGTTATTCTCTCAGATAAGATCCTAAGATCATATTGCTTAAATGATAAAATTCAAACATGTATCTTTACTTTCCTTTGGGGAGGCACTGGAAAAAATCACAAGATGCACATAGTTAATTGGGAATCCCTCTCAAGACCCTTTTCCCACGGGGGATGGAATATAAAAAATTTGAAGTGTTTTAGTATCTCGCTTAGACTCAAGAGCTTGTGGACTGTTCTCAGGAGTAAAGGTCTTTGGAACGAAGTGATTCATGACAATTATCTTAAGAAAACCTCCATTGATTATTGGCTACACCGACATACATTCTTTGTTCAAAATACTTCACTTGTTTGGAATGGCTTCATTCAGGTTCTCTCATGGATTTGTAGTAGTTTGGGTTGGAAAGACGGTGATGGTGGTTGAATCAAGCTGGGCATTGATCCTATAGCAGGATTGAAAACTTCATATATTCTTCCCTGTGATCTTCTCGATTATCTTCATGATTTTGGTATCAATACTCTCAATCAGGCCCATAATTATGGTATTGGTCTAGTCTCTTCTTCTTATTGGCTGACTACAGAGGATCTAGATCTCGACGGTGTTTGGAAGGAGTGGACATGTTATATTGGTGGTCTATCACATGGGGGCATTAGACTCTCAGCACAAAAATATTGTGTACTATGGATGCATAACACCGAGAACGAGGATGTCATAACAAAGATGGCGTATGATCTTATTGCCTCAACTCACTCTGGCGTAAGAACTACTCTCGCATCTCGGTATAAGATGAATCTGTCATGGGAACACACTTCTTTATCGAAAAATTTGAATTGCTGGGAAAAAAAGCACATGAGAAACTATACTTGCCTTATTTCTACATTTGGATTATTTGGAGATCTCGCAATCTCTGTACTTTTGAAGATTGTAAGCCGGATATTGGAACTGTTTTCCTCAAGATAATTGATCTCTTTAAATATTATTCGGTCGATTGTAAAAAGGTGGTCCATAGAACCATTGGACCAACTCCTCATATCATATATCCTTCTGGTTTCTTTGATGGTGTGACTGCTTCATGTATTGGGGGTGCTAGTTTTACACTTTTGATTAGTCATTCACATCTCTTTCATGTAAAGATGGGTTGCGGGGCTAGCACCAATACTAGAGCTGAGCTTATGGATCTCTAGTCTCTGTTGAATTTTGCAACCATCATTGGTCTCCCTGCACTTTCAATTTTTGGAGCCTCTTTGGTTGTCATAAACTAGGCAAACTCTGTGACAAGTCTGGTTTTTTTAGACCTGGAACATTGGTGTACCCACATTAGTGAAGCCAAGGCCTCCTTCCACTCTATAAACTTTCAACATGTCTATAGGGAGGACAAAGGAGTGCTGATGGTTTATTAAAGGAAGCACTTGTACTTAAGTCGGGTCGAATCTCCTTCACTAAACTTTTGGAAGGAGAGGAAATTGGGGGTGACACTATACCGTTCCTTTAAAGTTGTCGTGAGTCCCTTACCGTATATCAGTTGACATACTCATCTTTTTTTGAATGAGTCTAGTTTCTTATCTGATTGACCCTCTTTCATGGCTCCTTTGGTGTTTAGTTTCATGACTTTTATTCAACCATAGATGTGTTTGGGGGTTGTCTTTTTTCATTCGCCCTGGTTGCTTCCTTGGAGATGATTTTAGTGCTCCTTATGTACTCCTTCTGGATGGTGCAGATTGTTCATTAAGAGAGATGGCTGGCTCTCTTTGATTGCCTGGGGTTCTTGTATCACCTTTAGGTGATTTGTCCATGGAATATCAAGGAACTGCTTTTTTCTTCTTGAAAAAAAATGTATTGGAATTGTCTTTAAAAATGTAAATCTTCCCTATCAGTTTGACACACATTTGTTGATCATAATGGTTATCTAGTTCCTCTTTTGGGCCATGTGTAATGTGGGCATGTGTGAAATTATAAAAAGATATGCCTATTTTGTAGTGTCTTGAAATTTAAAAGAAAAATACAAATATTTATATGTGTTATTAGGAAAATTGAAAATATAGGCCCAAATTTTTTCTTTTTATTATGTGCCTAGGGGTGGGGGCAATAGTTGATAGTGGAGTGCTTTGGTAAAAAATGGCTTGACTTTTGACTTTTTTTTGTCCTTATTTTCTATTTATTTGGTTCCTTTTTTTCTAAAAACTTTTTTACGAGTTTGACACACATTAGTTGATTAGAATGATTATCTAGTTCCTCTTTGTGGCACATGTTGTATGGACATGTGTGAAATCATAATAGAATATACCTATTGTGTAATAAATTATAATGGGATATACTTATTTTGCAGTGTTTTGGAATTGTTTTTTAAAATTGTAAATCTTTTCTATTAGTGCGTTTGACACACATTACTTGATCATAATGGTTATTGAGGAAGTAAGCTAAACTCTAGACTATTTGCACCTAAAATTCGACAAGTTTTTTGGTCAAAATCTGGTCAAAATTATTTAAAGGGTAGTTTTCAGTGATTGAAATTGCATAATGTGAGTGCTCGAACGACGGTCTTGAATCCATTTCTGCAATAAAAATTGCAATTTTAACACTGAAAATCTCATTTATCTAGTTATCTAGTTCCCCAACTCCGTTATCTAGTTCCTCCTTTGTAGCAAGTGTTGTGTGGGCGTGTGTGCAATTATAAGGGGATATGGTTCTCTAGTTTCTTGTTTGTAGCACGTGTTGTGTGGGCGTGTGTGAAATTATAAGGGGATATGGTTCTCTAGTTTCTTGTTTGTAGCACGTGTTGTGTGGGCGTGTGTGAAATTATAATGAGATATACCTATTTTGTAGTGTTTTGCAATTGTTCTTAAAATTGTAAATTCTTCCTAAGAGTTTGACACACATAAGTTGATCATAATGGTTATCTAGTTCCTCTTTGTGGCACGTGTTGTGTGGGCGTGTGTAAAATTATACTGACATATACCTATTTTGTGGTGTCTTGAATTGTTTTTAAAATTATAACATATATTTAGACATTTATTTTTAATAAAATGAGGCTATGCGGCCATATACCTATTTTTTAGTGTGTTTGTGGCACCTGTTGTGTGGGCGTGTGTGAAATTATAATGAAATATACCTATTTTGTGGTGTCTTGAACTCTTTTTAAAATTATAACATATATTTAGACATTATTTTTAATAAAATGAGGCTGCGCAGCCATATACCTATTTTGTAGTGTCTTTGTGGCACTTGTTGTGTGGACGTGTGTGAAATTATAATAAAATATACCTATTGTGTGGTGTGTTGGAACTGTTTTTAAAATTATAATAAATATTTAAACATTATTTTTTATAAAATGAGGCTGCGAGACCATATACCTATTTTGTAGTGTCTTGAAATTGTCTTAAAAATTATAACAAATAAGAAAAAAACAAAATAATGGTAAATTTTTATGACACTATTTGTTCTTTCTTAAATGTAGTTAAAACGAGAATGACTTTTGACTATTTAATTGAATAAAATGATCACATTTAGTTTAATACATTAAAAAAAAATCTTTAATCCTCGATGGTTAAAAATAAGGGTCATCCTATATGAATGTCCAGAAACAACCCTTTACCATCTTATTAAATAAAATTATTATATACAATTAAAAATATTTAGTTTAAATTATATATGAGAGTAAAACGAGGATGCGGAAAAACACTTTGTAACTACCTTATTAACTAAAATTATAATAAATAATTTTTTTTTTTAAACTTTAAAGGTTATTTTAAAAATACATACATTCATGATTCCACTAACCACTACCGATCAAAATCCAAATCAGGTACCGACACGACACACCTCGCCTCGCCCAGACCCAAATTATGGGGTTTTCGAGATCAAAGTGACTGACTCCTCTTAAAGGTTAATAAATACTTTTAATTTTTCCAAAAATATGTCCACTTGTGGCATTGGGGGACGAAATAGTTTTTACCACGTAAACAGTGTTTAAACCCTCGCAGCAAAAACGGTAATTAAAGCCGTACAGGCGGGCCCTTGTTACGTGTTTTACTCGGTCCAGAATTCATCCCGCCATTCCGTAGAAAACAGAGAAAATGCAAATACATATCTATAAATACGTGTATATGAATCGACTGAGCTATACGCCTACTGTTCTTTTGTACTTCGAGCTGTTACTACCGGAGTAACAAGATTTGAGTTGAAAAGAGCATCGGGGAGATTCGATCTGCGGTCACGCGGTCCAGCGGCGCTGCTTCTTTTCTTCGGTATCTTTTCGCAGTTTGTTTATACCATAAAAACCCTTTCTTGTTTAAAATTGAAGTCCTATATTGCCCTCGAGTTTTGGGCTAATTCTGCTGGGAAATTTTCAGAAAGATGTATAGCCGTGGAAAGGCCGAGGAAAGCTTACCAGAGCTGAGCGAGAGTGACGAGCAGAAACCGACGAAACCCCGAGACAAAGTTCTGCCACCAAGGATGCAGCTTCGTTGCCTTGTTGTACTAAAGTTTTTGTTCGACGTAGGCACCAGCACCGAGAGGAACATACGGCAGGAATGTGGAAATAATCCCGACACTAGCAAGGCTCTTCGCCTGTAAGTAGATGCCGTATATTGTTTTTAGTTTCTTAAATTCTTTTTTGTTTCCAGGGCTAAAAGAATCGATTTTACAATGCTTTTTTATCATGCACTTGCAGGCTGCACGAAACACACAAGGTCAGGCGTTTCGGAACTGGTGGCAGATTAGATCCGTTTATTTATGCGGTAAGATTTCTTTATTAGCGTCCAAATTAGATACTTTATATAAAATTTAACGGCAGTCTCGAATTTTAGTCCCAACGTTTTTATTGTGACAATCGGGGTTTCATTTCAGGTATTTTTCATGTTAAATTTTTCTTCTTCTTCATTTAAAATAGATAAAAATCCTCAGTGTGTTTATTTTTGCTGCAGGCGTTGGCTACTCCTGGCATGAGCGAACTCGAGGCGCTGAAGCAAGCACGCGATGATGGAATCATATAATTCCATCGGCATGGATTCGCAGCTGGAATTGTCACAATTCTTTGTGGCATTAAGTCTTCACTATTCAAGATCTCTGAGGCAAATTATTTAAATCCTTAAATGCGTTGTGTAGAGACTCTGAAGAAAATAGGGGGCAGGTAACCTCTGTTTTCGAGCTTTAATAAAGAATTTTGCTTCCCCTGGTTCTGGTTTGACCAGTTATCGATTTTTATTTTATTTTTTTAAAATTCGTCTGAAGAGAACCTTCAGATCTTTTGGACAATCGTTTCTGGGCAAAGAGTGCCATAAATGAAATTTGTTTTCTGTTCTTTTATTTTGTTTGTTTTCTGTTCTTTTCTGTAGGTTATTTAAATTCGGTTTGGTTAAATCTGATATCCTGATTGAAATTCGGTGTTTTTTATGTTATGCGGGCTGTGATGGCCATCGCATTTTCTGTATTTTTTTTTTAGTTATGCGGGCTGTGGGGGCCATCGCGTTTAAGTTTCGATGTATCTGATATAAAATACGCTTATGTTTACATCTATGTTCCTTTTCCAATAAACACGTGTCTCTATTATTATGGTACAAAATATTTTGTAAAGGATTTAACTTAGCTTTTAAACTAATCTGCACGGTCTCATCGAGACTGCATAAATAGAGTGCCGAGCGCTCAGACGACAAACTTTTCCATATTTTAGTAAATATGTTTGCTATGTTGGCGAGGAAAGTAGTTAGGGTGGTTTGGATATCCTCCCGACAAGAAAATGGTGTTTGTTTTATTTTAATATAATTATAATGTGTTTTTATTTTAATGTACAAAGGAGGTGCATGTACTTTCATTTGAAAAAACTTTCACAAGCCAACGTTCAGGAATTTTTTGTCAAAGATCCTGTAAGAGTCCAAGCATGGTTGGACTCCTGTTAAATAGGAAAATATTTGTAAGGTTTACGGCTTCCTTTCCAGGTATATTTGATTTTTTCTTCTAATAATGATTATGAAAAGAAGATGCTTTGACTTGTTTTAACATTTCCTGTTTGTAATCTTTTTTATTCTTTACGGGGATGATCAATGTTTTCTTCTAATAATGATACGGAAAATATGCTTAACGTTTTTGGGTGTTTTCCATGGTAAAGTTTTATGCTATTGTGTTTTGATAGTGAGGATGGGTGGTTTGTTGCTCAGTTTTTTTTTCAAAGTTTATTGTATTTTAGGTTTAATATTTTGGATTAACATTTTATTTAAACAAAGACATTGTTAGGATTGAAATTTAACTGTTAGGAAAGGTTAGGAAATTGTAGATTGAGGGAATATTTTGTTTATACAGCATTGCATTTTGGATTTGATACAGCATTGCATTGCATTTTGGCTTTGAAAGAATTGTAAGAAAGAGTTATTAACTGAAGTAATTTATAGTTTACTTTTATATGATATAAATTGTTAGTTGGTTTGTAAAAAAGCGATTTAAAAATTCTGGAAAATTATCTTAAATCTGAGTATATAAATAAGTAGAAAACTAATTTTCAATTAGTAGAAAACTAATTTAAGGTGTTGCATGTGATGTATCTTATTTGTGAAATAGGAATGGAAACTAAATTGCCTATCATTATATTGTTTTTTAGTTTCAAACTAATTATATGTTTAAGCTCTGTTTTTTATTTGTGAAATAGGAATTGAAACTAATTTGACTATCTTATTTAGGGTATGAAATATCATTGAATGATTTATTTATGGATTAAGTCCGTTAGCTTGCAACTAAGTTAATGCTCTAGGCTATTCACCATTGTCATGCATCTTACACAAATAGGATGTTGAACCTCCATCCTCATCACCACCGTGACCGAGTAAACCTGGATCTACAGCTTCACTCAAAACGCAGTCCACTCTAGCAGCTAATCTTACAGGAATTTTATATATTGATGGATTAAATTAGAGGCTTGTTTAAGGCATTACTACACAGCCATGTTGGAAGTGCATTTGTCGGGACTCGGGGAAATCGTTTTCGCTTTGTTGGAGGCAAACCATATCAGCCATTGTGAAAAATCGCATTCGAAGCGTTCAAAGAGTTTCCAATTGTCATTGCTAGGCAGGAAGCAATTCTCCCTGTGGTTTTCTCAAGATCTTTTGGTCCTTGGCTGGAAAATGTAGTGGCGATTTCTGTGCAAATGAAGAGGCAAAATATTCCATTTTCCTTTCTGAAAACGTTGTTTGGTACTCACTTTTATAATTTGACAGTCCTATGTCTTAAGTAGTGTTGTGATTAGAAACATATATATATACAGACAGAAAGTTTATTATGGAAACTTAATCAGGAAAACCAACCATAATAGATTTAACTTAGTCAATTTTATTTAACACTTTTTTTTTAAAAATTTGACTCCGGGTAATGGCCAGCCTAAACTTTGATGACTCACCAACCAAGGTATGCATGCCATGCTTCAACAGTTCTTACAGTGATATGCCTATTCCCTGTAGTTAAATCCAACTCTCATATAGATTAGAAACACATAAATATGAAACAGCCATATGCCCATTTACATTGTAGTTAAATCCAACTCTTACTTGTATGTAAAAGTAGTTAAATCCAACTCTCATACAAGTAATTGGATCATACAAGTACATAGATTAAAAACACATAATAAACATAATCATTAAATAAACATATAAAAATAATTTAACAACAAAAGATTACTTTAAAAATGATAAGTAAACCAACATATAAAAAACACTAAAACACACCAACACAATTAAAAAAACAAACCAACATAATGTTATTTTTTTACTATGTGAAAAAGCATGAGTGCTGATAGGCACATGGGATCTGCAGATCATGCATTTGTCTATGTGAAAAAGCATGAGTGCTGATAGGCACATGGGATCTGCAGATCATGCATTTGTTTTTTCTTTGATTAATGGTTAATTGCAGAGTTAACGCTGCACTTGAAAGTTAAGAAAGTGTTCTCGATCAAATTGAGATTAAAAAGGTCACCTTGTCTTTGTTTGGATTGGATCGGCAGGCTTGCTTATTCATGACTTATCCAGAGTTAAGCCAAAAGCAAAACAGAATGACGCGCTTAGTTGAGTTGAGAACAGTTGAGTTGAGAACAATACATTATCGTATTTTGTGTAAATCGTTCTTTTTTCAACCATAGAAAACAGAATAACCGGCCTTGGAGAGAAAGGGTAGGCGCATCCGAGCCATCGATCTAAAAAAACATAATATCAGCAGCATATATTACGTATTTAAAAATTGTGTGGGTGCAAACAACTCAAGGAGTTGACATGCCTATGCCCCCTGCATGCATATGAACGTAGTGTGACAGAGAAAATGGATATATATAAAGTTTTGTTAGAGGGAATAACGCTATGTATATTTCATAAACCTTTTGAAAGAATGGGAACTGATTATTTTGAATTTATTACATTGTATAATAGAGTAAGGTTAAAGTGATTTGAGGGTCAATTGTGCAGTAGGATTACTTTCTGATTACTTGGTGTATAATTAAAAGATGATGTTATATATATATATATATAAGTTTAGTTAATTTTTTATTCTTATTTTTTAGGCTTTTATTTTTATTTGTAATATTTTTTAATTAAATTTTTGAGGCAAAACTTGGTTCAAGTTTGAACTTTTTAATTAAGTAATATAAGTCGTGTGTAAATAATTACTCGTTTTCATACACACCCATAATATAATATTATCAATTTCATTTGAAATTGATAATATTATATACACACCCATAATATTATAATATTATCAATTTCATTTGAAATTGATAATATTATATTTTATTTGAAATTGCATAATATTATATTTTATTTGAAATTGATAATATTTTATAATGTGTTTGTGTGTTTATTAATTATCTTTATTGCATCATGAACTAAGTTGATGTAGATTCATCTTAATTTGGGATTTATTATGGGGTCACAAAGATCACCCTTTTTTGAGTGGAAAAAATTGAAGAAAGGTTTATTGGATTTGATTCCTCTCCATTGTATATTCAAAGTTAAAAATGGTAACTAAGTTTGATAATATATTTCATTATATAATTTATTTGAATCATGTGTTTTTGGTATATTTGACTCTAACAATAAATGGCCATTCTATTGAGATTCATTTTATTCATATTTTTTAATATTAATGAATATATTTTTCTTATAATCTATTTCTATTTTAATCACATTCATTTTATTTACATTTTATTAATTTACAGTGGAAACCCCAAAGTCAAATCCTTCCATTTATTCCAAACCATATTAATAGACTTGCTTCACCTTTTTATCCAGTCAATAAAAGTGAGCAAGGGGAAATATACTTATATACTTTTCAACTAGATCCTTCTCTAGAGAGTATCTTGGGTCAAGAAGTTCCACAAAGATTTGGTGGCTAGTCAAGATGTTTCTTGATTGAATTGGAAAAAATTAACCCCACAACCATTAAGGCTTTTTGGAGAGGCAATAGTCTTTCAACAAGCTACGTGAGAGATTTGCTAGTCACTACTACCCTTCTAGTGATCTGTAAACTGTCGTGGATATTTTACCAGAACAGTTGGTCACAATAGATCTTACAACTTAATTCATTGTGTTTACTTAATTTCACAAAATGATAAATAAACTAGAACTGAAAGGAAAATTACTATCTAGGAAAATAACACAAGATATATCCTAGGAAAACCCATTATGAGACAAAATCCATCCATAAGTGAGGACTATTCCTTGCTCTTTCCTTCTCCAAATGTAATGAAATACAAAGAAAGTGGTACTCATTCTGAAGTTATCTTTTAGACTATGGCTTGCACGAATACTACATAATCTCCTACTTCTTGTGTTTGCTCTAATATCCACTTCCTTACTATTTCTCAACTATGAAACAATACAATAATATCATTACAATGGAACCCATTTTCTTCCCAACTGCTCGGTATTTAACATAGCCCGATAGTCATCTAGGATTAGTTTTAGGGTTTGTACTTGCATTAACTCTCGATTAGGGTTAGGGTTTTGGACCCTCTAGAATTTTCTTCATAGTACACATGTGACTAGATCCACATATGTGGGTATTGAGAGTTGACATGGAATCCACTCAATACCATGGTGGTAAATTGGATAGGTAAACTAAACTAGATAGGTCAACTTGCATAAGGCATAGCTTCCTAATATGGATTCCAATTGAGGCCATTCTTGCACTGTTCTGAAGGTATTAGAGTGTAGAATAGTGTCAAAAGGTTGGGACATATGCTTGTAATATTTTGACCCCAAAATAGACGGTTTAAGCTCTTAAATGGGCGTCAAAAAAAATTTCGACCCCAAATTTGTAAAGTATGATCTACACCTAAAATGGGCCCTACAAGCCAATTCATCCAATTTTTCCAACCAGAAAGCACCAAAATATATGACAAATTTGATATTGATCCATGTCAGATAATTTAAGCATATTTTCTAAACCTTATCAAGTTTACCTCTAGGGATGTGCACCATTTGTAATACCCCCATTTTTACCATGTTGTATGAGAATATGTAAATGATCATATTGTGGTGGGGATATTAAGGCTAGGCATCACCATCGATTTCTCGATTATGTATTGGTAGTTAGATATGGTATAATTGGATTATGTGTTGTTCAGGCACAATAAAAATAGTAAATGTGATATAAATATATACATTGATAAACAAAAAACCCACAAAACATTGTGCAAAGTAACAAGAAACAAGGGACACAATTTTCACAATATTAGGGAGAGAGTTATTCAACCCATGAATCGTTAACTTCCAAGTTGACTTATGCACTTAATCATTCAATTCTTCTAGGAGGAAGTGGTTGAGGCAATTATTGTCTTGGGAAAAGGAAGGCTTGTATGCCAATTTTGTGTCAGAGTTGCCTAATTGTAGTTTTGAAAAACTAGGATTACTTGTTGTACAATAGAACAACCATGAATTAGATCCCATCCCTTCATTAATTCACAAATATTACTTTCTTGGAGAGGGTATGCATTTCTAGAAGGGGGTATGAGTCTTACCTCTCGTGAGTTCTAGTTGGATAGAGGGATGATCGAGTGAGTTTTTTTCATGTAGTATGCTATTATTGAGTCGGGATGCCCGAGTGTCCACCCATCATCGACCTACTAGTATGAAATTTTTGACTAATTAGCCTTGCATGTGAATCCAAGAGTAGAGGAGGTATTTGGGATGTTCTTGATAAACCCAGTGAAGCATGGAATGTCCTTGGTAGATGATAGGGTTTGGGTTACCTTTCTATGCACACACTGGATAACACCTAGAGGAAGGGGACACTTGAGAGTGTGTTAAGCAGAAAGGGGACCTTCTTGCTGTTGTGTGGGGATGGTATTGTGGGTGCCAGGATGGTTGAGTCTTCTTGAGTCTCCTATAGCTTTGTGGTTGATCTCACTAGCTTAGAAATCCTTTCCCCTAGTTCTCTTGGTAGCTTGATAAACCTAGTTGTGGGTTGGCATGGCTAGGTGTAATTACATTTGGTGACAGAGTGGCTTAGGGTATCTCGATAAACCCAGTTGTGGGTTGACTTAGTTGTGAAAGTGTGTCTACATGACTGTAAATGAGCCTTAGTAGTTCCTCTTTTCTTGTGGAAATTGTGACTATCTTGTGTTTGGCCTCTCAAAAAAAGGAGTATGTGCTGGATGGAGTGTAATGTTGCTCTTGCGTAGTCAGCTTTTTAGGGAAGTTTATTTCCAGATAAGTATTCATTTTATGTGTTTTGTTGATTTCTGTTAATGATTGAATGGAATGAATACATATAAGTTGTTGCATCAAGTGGTCTATGGATATGCACAATGTGATGTTGGATGTTCATATAAGTTTTGTTAGCAAATATTCAAGCTATTTGTGTGGTCTTGCTCATTTACCTATAACTGTGCTTGATTTCATGTGGAATGACATGTTCACATTGGTGGAAATAATCGTAAGTGTAGGTAAGTATAATTGTGTATACTGTTATCCATAATTCACAAAGGTTAACGAGTCACTTGGAATCGGGAAATCAAGGTAATTTTTCTAGAGAAAACATCATTCCAATCCTTGAGGATATCTAGAAATTAACTAATTATAGCCTATCATACATACCTCATTAGGGGATAGCCATGGGGAAGCCAATTGAAAGTGCATAAAGGAAATTCCAAAGGGTAAATGAGTCTAACATATTGGGACCGATATGTCAAGGATAAGATATCAGGGATTGTCGGTGGGAGTATGTATAGGAGACCTCGAAAGAGCGATCTATGATGGTACATCAGAGGTGATATATCATGATTCACATTGGTATAGTATGAAAATGAACCCTGATAGAACAAAGATTGATATCATATCAAAAATAGTGTATCGAGAGTATGACATTGGAGATTGACCAATGATCCGGTATCTCATGATTCGACATGGTCGGTTGTTCCCGCCAAGCTTCCTTCGGACATTCTGAAATTCGAAGGTAAGACTAGTGAGGACCCTGGTGAGCATGTTACAACTTTCCACCTATGGTGCTCTTCGAATTCATTGAATCATGATTCTGTTCGTTTATGACTATTTCAACGCACCCTCATGGGTCTTGCGTTGAAGTGGTATATAGAGTTGCCTGGGGGCACATATTGAACGTTCAATGAATTAGCCATGACCTTCCTCAACCACTTTCAGCTACTTGTGTGTTACGATGTCGGCACTGAGCTCTTGTTGACGTTTTGAAAGGATAAATCCACTCATATTTCTGATCATATTCAAGAGTGGCATAGACGAAAGCGGTTGATTAAGGCTCACATTCCACCAGAGTTTCTTTTGGAGTGGTTCCTCAAATCGTTATTTCCATATATAGCGAAGGATGTTTCCACATCTAAAGTGATGAATGAGGAACATGCTAACTTTTAGGCTCAACAAATAGACTTGATTGATTCCTAGTTTGGTCTCTTATATGAGATTATTTCGAACGCACCGCTGTCCAATTTTGATCCTAAGTTCAAACCTGGGCCACATGCCGATGGAATTGTTGGCTCTGCAAGTGCTAAAGTTGCAGACTCGGTTACAAATCAAATGAAAAGTTTTCTATTAACCATCCTGCATCGAGACAAGCTAAGAATTTATCTCATCCCACTCAAACGGCGGATGTACATTATGTGCAATCATCGAACTAGAAGGGAAACCAAGAGCCCGGAAGGAATAAGAAAAAAGGAAGAAACAATCGTAAGGGTGGGAGTAGGAACGAAAATGCTAATGATGAGAAGAACGCTAATAATGTTGGGGGGGACAAGAAGTCTAAATGTAAGGTCAATTTCCCTTGCAATATTTGCGGGGAAGATCAACTCACTCACTTGTGCCCTCGTATGGAAGATTCCTTGAAATTCATCGCATAGAGCCCAGCTCTATTGATGGATCCTTTGCCACAAAATCAGAATATGAATTCGAGGACCGTGGACTCTAGAAGTGCTTCTGGTGGGAATCAAAACCCGCCAAACATCGCAAGTGGCCATGGTTGCATCAACATGATGTCTATTGAGAATGTTGTGATGCGAGATAAATATTATGGTTTGTCGCAACCAGACCTAGGGAAATAACCTGCTCCACCCGAGACCCCTTTGTGTATTGATAAACCTAGTGACAAGAATGAATTCCCACCTCGCATTTGTAAGGAGTATTAAAGTGTTATGTTGGACAAAACCCACCAACAAAACCTTGTCGACAGGGGCTCTCGCTCTGTCAACGCCCAACCAGCACGATCTCCCTAAGCATTGGCCCAGACAGGTTTTACCCTGCTCGACAACACTCGTAGAGCGGATGAAGTCTCACCTGAGATGTTCGAGGGAGAGCTGTCAGAACCAAGTTTTTGGCAGTAAGGAGGAGGATCGATGGGGAATCAAGGGGTTATCAACATGATTATCAGATCTGATGGAGTATCGAACTTGATGCTACCAGAGGTGCCTCATTGGTACATCAGAGGTGATATATCATGATTCACATTGGTGTAGTATGAAAATGAACCCTGATAGAACAAAGATTGATATCATATAAAAAATGGTGTATCAAGAGTATGACATTGGAGAGACGCTACAACATTTCATGATAAAGACTTGATAGAGTGAGGTCTGATGGAGTATCGAACTTGATGCTACCAGAGGTGCCTCATTGGAGGCAGGGTATCAAAGTATTCATTGTACATAACATGTGTAAGGAGCAGGGAAAATATGATATGCAATATCTGATGTATCATACTTGATATATCAACAGGACCTCATTGGAGGTAGAACTTAATAGTAATTGCATTAGGAATGGTCCATTGGAGAACCATGAGGAAGTGCACACGATGATCTATGTTAGAAGAGAAATCGATGGATCATAATTGATAGTTCATGTTAACTATGGGAAAGAGTCTTGATAAATATAAATATGTCAATAAAGAAATAAACTTGATGAACAAATAAAATATGGAGACAGAGAGGTTGGTATAATAGAATAATGCCACTAGAGACCTGGAAGGGTTATGGAGGTGGACAAGGATGTTACAATATGATATTGGATCCAAAATTTTATCAGAGTGAGAGTGGTGTTGATGGAGTTCCACATCAGCTCAAAAGTGCTATCTGTTGAATTAAGATGCATGTTTGGAAGATATTCTTGTTGTATTTATCTGATTGTATTTGTCATGTAAAACCCTAAAACAAACTATCTTATATTGCGTTTGTAATGTTGACTCAATAAAAAAAATGATATTGTATTTAATCCTCTCAAAAAGACAATTTAGCCCCATAAGAAAAAGTCACCCAGAAAACAAGTATGAATAGAGGGGTCACCCTCCTCATTTGGAACACACACACACACTCACAACAAGCAAGTTCAAGGAAGAGGTTTGTTCCAGCTAATAAGAAGATTGTTTTGGGTTGTAGAAGACTTGGAAGACATATATCTCTTGATCTAGGGTTTGTCTAGAGTTCCTTTATCTTTATGTAAGAGAGCTATAATCTTCTTGTTAGCACCGTGGAATTGTACTTGGTTGACAGATCTATATTGAGAAGTTCTGTTGGGTTTCTCTTGTGAGGGTTTTTCTAGGATAAATATGTGTGTTTTTGTGTTTATTGTTGAATGTCTTTCTTTCAGTGATCCTTATGCATGAAATGATTATGTGTGACATTTTAAATGGATGAAATTCTAACATAATTGCTTGTAAGTCAGAATTCTAACACTATTGGGCCGACGAGGGACACCATAGAGTGGTATATGTTCAACTAAAACACAATACACTACAAAAGATTAAACACCTTGAGAAATCACTCACACAAACAGATTATAGATCAATACATTGATGTTTTTATGTGGTTTAAACCTTGAAATATGGAAACACACCATGTCCACAACCAAATATCTATTTGAGGCAATGTTATTATGCAAATGTAAAAGAATGTTACAAATGATCTTCTCATAATTGATCAACTAGAAAATGAACCTCCATGATATTTAAATAGAGATCATGGTAAAATTAGGTTATATGCTACATAACAATGGTCATTAAGATAGAGGAGAAGATGAACCATTAGATCACTCTACGCTAATAACATATTGTGACCTTCGAATTACATATATACAAATGCATACTAAAGAAACACGCTTTACCTAACAATTGCATTATAACAAGTTGATCCTAACTAACGCCTAACTGTCTAAATATCCTAACACCCCCCTTGAAGAACAATTTGGGAAATGATTGAAGGATTTACAAAAGTGACACTATAGGAGAAGGAAGGAGGAATTAGAGCCTATCCCCCTTAGTTAAAAATTCATAAAATCCTAACATAGATCAAAGTTTAGAAAACTTTTCGTTTGTAAGAGACTTTGTGAATATTTCTGCAACTTGATCATCTATATGGAAAAATGGAACTTTGAGAATGTGATCATGAACAAGATATATGTTGAATTGCATATGTAGCTCAATGTGTTGGTTATGCTAATGCTGAACTGTATATTTAGCAATCTTGATGGAACTTTGATTGGCACACCAAAGGGTAGTCATATGCTGCTTCTCAAATCCAAACTCTGAAAGGATCTGTCGAAGCCACAAATATTCAACTAGCATTAAATATGACTCTCTACTGAAGAAAGTGCAAGAGATTGTTGTTTATTATAATCCCAAGTGATAGGTTTGGAACCAAGATTGAAAACATAACTTTTAGTAGACTTCTGATCATTAGGGTTATCAACCAAATCTGAATTAGTGAAACCAACCAATAAAGTGGTCCCCCCCAAAGTGTAATGAATATCAAATTGAACTATACCCAGATATACCAAAGTATCATTTTGGTGGATTTTTAATGAATTTCATGGGGTGTTTGCATATAGAAGGAAACATTACGAACAACAAAGGGAAGATTAGGATGGGTATGCATCAAGTATAAGAGACTGTCAATAAGTTGACGATACAAGGTGGCATATACTTTGGGTGAAATGCAAGTGGAAAAAAGTTTGAATCCAGACTAGAAGGGAGATAGGGCCGGTTTACAATATTCCATGTGAAAGCGAAAAATAAGGTCACAAACATACTTAGTCCGATAAAGAAATATTACTTCTCTAGTTTACAAGACTTGGAGGCCAATAAAATAAACGATTTTCCTAAGTTGGTTATCTCAAATTTCTGCTTAAGACTGGATTTCACATGGGTTAAAAATTTATGTTTACCACCAACAAGGATAATACCATCAACATAAAGAACAAGGACGATGATATGGTTTCCTACTTTCTTGGTATAGACATTGGGGTCATAACGGAATATGGAAAAACCAGTGTTAAGGAGAAATCTATCCATTTTGGCATACCAAGCTCGAGGATCTTACTTAAGGTCATTTAGGGATTTCTTAAGGCAATAGAAAAGGATAGAGTAATCCTGAACTTAACTAGGGGGGTGTTCCATGTAAATTTCTTCCTACAAATTCCCATTCAAGAAGGTGTATTTGACACCCATTTGATGGACGTCCCATTTATGTAAGGCTGCAAGGGAAATAAAAAGGAAAATGGAGTTCTTTTTGGAAATAGGGGAAAAGGTTTCATTGTAGTCAATTCCTTCAACTTGGGAAATTCCTTTGGAAAATAACCTTTCCTTTGGTCTTTCAATACTTCCATATGAATCATACTTATTTCTGTAGACGTCTTTACATCTTGCAAGCTTTATTCCTTTTGGAGGAGGTACAAGATCCCAAGTATCATTCACCATTAAGGAATAATATTATTCATCCATAGATGTGTCACAATATGGATTTATTCAAGCTTATGCAAATTTCTCTTGATCATGATATTACGAAACTTAAGCCAAAAGAGAGGCGACTCTCTATAATTGAGAACGAGTTTGACTTTGATCTCTAGGATCATCGACAAGATCACCAGTCACTTTACATGTTGAACTAACCCATCAAGGTAGCGGTTGTGCCAGTGAAACTAGAGGAAAATGAGCAGGAGGAGGTGGATTTTCATCCTCACTATCATCATTAGAATCCAAAGTAGGAGAATTATCAAGGAGTTTGGGAGTAGAATATGGAACAAGCACCGAAGATGGCTCGCATACCATAGATGGAACATACGTTGAATTAGGTTCACGGGCCGAGATATTTTCATCGAATTTAACATGTATTCTAATAATTATACCTTGGAATGTGGTTGAATAATTCTATAACCTTTGACATCTTTAGAATATCCAAAAGATATGCAATTTTCACTTTTAGGATTAAATGTTTTCCATTTCTCATTAGGAATATGATCCCATGCTTCACTGGAAACAGACAAAAGTAATTTACATTTGGTTTAATTTTACTCCATGCTTCTTCTAGTGTGATACCTTATAAAGATTTGGTGGGGGTGCGATTAACTATGTAATTTACAAATTTATGGCTTCAACCCAAAATTGAAGAATTAGTCCCTTAGCTTGGAGCTTATAATTAGCCATTTCTTTTAAGGTGTGACTCTTCTACTCAACTACACCATTTTGTTGTAGTGTATTTGGAACACTGTCTTCTTGTTGGATGCCCTATTCAATGTAGAAAGTAGTGAACTTATTTTTAACATATTCTTCCCCATTATCAGACCTTAACTTAAGAATTTGATTACTAAATTATTTCTCAACATGGTGCATGTAGGCCAAGAACTTGTCAAATAATTCTCTCTTAAGTTTTAGGAAATAAACCCAATCCCATGTGGAGTAAATTTTAAAGAACGTTAAGAAATATTTAAAACTAAAAAATTAATCATAAGGAATAGGAACACACAAGTCACTATGCACAAGATGCAAGGGGGCGGAGGCATGCCAAGAGGCATGTTTGTTAAAACTGTCCCAATGATGTTTTCCAAACTATACACAATTGGAACAAACACCATCACTGCAAGATACCATCGAAATACTTGTCACCATATTTTATTTACATATTTGTTGCAATGAGTGATAATTTAAGTGACAAAATTGCTCATGCCAAAGTTTGCTAAAGTCGTCGCTATGAGAAACAAAAATCGAGGGAAAAGGTGATGACCCAAAGTTGTTAAACTTGTACAACTTGGTAATATCATCAATAATTCCAGTGGCTAGGACATGATTAGGATCTTTAAAATCTTTAATTACATCTTGGTGAGGTGTAAATGTTACAGTCTTACCTTCACTAGAATGAGTGATTTGATAGATTGACAACAAGAGAAAGGAAATTATTGGAACACATAGTACATAATTAAACTGACCATCATCTACTTGAACTATTCTATATCTTACAACACTAAAATATCTATCATTGCCAACGAATATGTTTTTGGTGTTACATTCATTCATAGTAGAATATATGGCTTTATCCTTAGCCATATAATAATATGCTTTATAATCAATGAGCCACTCATTCGAAGAAGAGGAAGAAGATGCATTAAAGGAAAAACCAGAAGCATAAAAGGCATGTCCTTGAGATGTAGATTTTGAAGACAAATCAAGGTTGATGTTGTGCTTCTTCCAAGGCTATCATCTTATTGAAATATTTAGATTCATCATGATTATGTTTCCCTCAAAATTTCCAATGATGCTTAGTCTTATTAGGTGTGCACATTTACTTTCACTGCTGAGTCATAACATCATTGGTTGCACGACCATTTCCATTGAGTAATCACAACCACTAAAATCAACGCTTAATTTAAAATGAATTAAATGAATTACACATTTTTATTTGATAGGGTACATCAACACGATTAGGTTTTAGAGTCTTGGAATAGTTCATTGTGAGTAAATTCTCCAAGACTACTAAACGAAACAAGTAGGTGTATGTACAGGTGAGAGAGTGAAATCCTTTGTATAATTAGTGTTCTCAGGAGGATCCTCTTACACATGAGTTAAGCACGAGGTAACGTACACGATTTTGGTTGGGATAGACCCTGGCCACTTTCTGTGAGCGCCAGAGATATTTCCAGGATCTTATTCATATCTGGGGGTTTTTTAGGTACCAGTTGGTGCTTTTGAGCTTCAGGCTTTGTTACCCTTCCCATACAGTAGATCCTGTCTGCAACTGTCCTATTGAGCATTGGTTATATTGGGGTTACCTTAGTGTCCTTACCTAGGTATCACGGGGGGTACTTGCAAAGGTTATTCTGTGATTGTCCTAGCCAGGTATGGGTCGGACAACGCAGTTGCTTTACGCATTGAAGATGAGGGCCAATATAATTGGTTACACACCTCCACTTGTAGTGTATGTGAGTCTCAAGCCTCTTCTAGATGAGGCATACCTACTGCATTCGGGAGCTCACTTATCCTCCCCTTAGTTTGCTTTCATTTTGGCTATATATTTTCTTAGGAGTGTGCTCTATGTACGCTAGATGGATCTAGGGTTCGTAATTAATTTGAGTCTCTTTATTTTTGTTGATTCATCGTGGATCTAGGAGCGGAATTCTATCATTATTGACATTTAGCAGGTATTCCACCTTCTACATCTCCTCCTCCTTCACAGAAGAGAACTAGATAGTATGGGTGGACTGATACTCACTTTGATTCACACACTGATCTCACTACGAGTCATACACCTGAGATCTTGGAGCATCCCCCTTCTCCACCCCCCGGGGCGGAGAACATACTTGAAAGTTTATATGGGACTTCGGAAGAACCCGATCACTTTGAGGTTGGGATGTCACATAATGTAATATCACAGTTTCCAGACTATGTAAACATATACCACTGATATTCTTCACATATGTTGAGCGGTGAGACTCATTCGATACCCTCTAGCACTGGCCCATTTAAATTTGGCATGCCAGACCTTCCAGAGACCGATCCGTTATGTAATGTCGGATCGGGTGTTGACCTTGGTGATACGCCTGGGGGAACTACCATCCATTTCCCCGTGGATAGGTTTGGTAGTAGTCATATTGCACCTTCCACCCCTACAGTGGGAGGATCCTCACACACATAACCTAGGACTAATACTGGTGTCCCCATTCGCAGAAGTGACCCTAGACATGTGAACATTGGAAACATAAGTTATATCACATCCTATGCTCCATCGTCTTCGGTTCCTGTTCCTTCAAATGCGTTTCTAGTGATGCATCATTCCCATAGCTCACATGGTCCTTGGGGCCAGAGTACTACCGCTAGCCATGTTGTTCCCGTGTCTGCTCACATTGTAGTGTCACAAGGCTATGTGCCTCCTTACGTGTCGGCAGGGTATGTACCATCGTATATACCACCTTATGGGTTTGAGACCCAATCCGCGTATCACTCTTACAACTATGGCTTTGTAGCACCACAGTATCAAGGTATTCCGAATTACAATATTCCCATGTACCCTTTTATGGGTCAAACGGGAGGAGGCTATTATCCCACTAGCCAAGGACATGGGGTTTACAACAATCAGACCTATATGCACCAGTCTTATCAGGGAGCGTGGAACCAAATGGAACAACCTAGGCTCCCTTTCTTAACGACGTTAAAATTTCCTGACTTATCGAGATTGACCAATGATCTGGTATCTCATGATCCAACATGCGGTTGTTCCCACCAAGCTTCCTTCGAACATTCCGAAATTCGAAGGTAAGACTGGTGAGGACCCTGAAGAGCATGTTACAAATTTCCACCTATGGTGCTCTTCGAATTCATTGAATCATGATTCTGTTCGTTTACGACTATTTCAACGCACCCTCATGGGTCTTGCGTTGAAGTGGTATATAGAGTTGCCTGGGGGCACATATTGAACGTTCAATGACTTAGCCATGACCTTCCTCAACCACTTTCAGCTACTTGTGTGTTACGATGTCGGCACTGAGCTCTTGTTGACATTTTGAAAGGATAAATCCACTCATATTCAAGAGTGGCATAGGCGAAAGCGGTTGATTAAGGCTCACATTCCACCAGAGTTTCTTTTGGAGTGGTTCCTCAAATCGTTATTTCCATATATAGCGAAGGATGTTTCCACATCTAGAGTGATGAATGAGGAACATGCTATCTTTTAGGCTCAAAAAATAGACTTGATTGATGCCTAGTTTGGTCTCTTATATGAGATTATTTTGAACGCACTGCGGTCAAATTTCGATCCTAAGTTCAAACCTGGGCCACATGCCAATGGAATTTTTGGCTCTGCAAGTGCTAAAGCTGCAGACTCGGTTACAAATCAAATGAAAAGTTTTTCTATCAACCATTTTGCATAGAGACAAGCTACGAATTTATCTCATCCCACTCAAATGACGGATGTACATTCTGTGCAATCATCAAACCAGAAGGGAAACCAAGAGCCCGGAAGGAATAAGAAAAAATGAAGAAACAATCGTAAGGGTGGGAGTAGGAACGAAAATGCTAATGATGAGAAGGACGCTAATAATGCTGGGGGGGGGACAAGAAGTCTAAACGTAAGGTCAATTTCCCTTGCAATATTTGCGGGGAAGATCAACTCACTCACTTGTGCCCTCGTATGGAAGATTCCTTGAAATTCATCGCATAGAGCCCAACTCTATTGACGGATCCTTTGCCACAAAATCAAAATATGAATTCGAGGACCGTGGACTCTGGAAGTGCTTCTGGTGGGAATCAAAACCCACCAAACATCGCAAGTGGCCATGGTTGCATCAACATGATGTCTACTGAGAATTTTGTGATGCGAGATAAATATTATGGTTTGTCGCAACCAGACCTAGGGAAAGAACCTGCTCCACCCGAGACCCCTTTGCGTATTGATAAACCTAGTGACAAGAATGAATTTCCACCTCGCATTTGTAAGGGAGTCTTAAAGTGTTATGTTGGACAAAACCCACCAAAAAAGCCTTGTCAACAGGGGTTCTCGCTTTGTCAACACCCAACCAGCACGATCTCCCTAAGCACTGGCCCAGACAGGTTTTACCCTGCCCGACAACACTTGCAGAGCGGATGAAGTCTCACCCGAGATATTCGAGGGAGAGCTGTCAAAACCAAGTTTCTGGCAGTAAGGACGAGGATCGATGGGGAATCAATAGGTTATCAACATGATTATAAGATCTAACAGAGCCATTCATCAGGTATCACAACATTCATCATAGATCTATCAATATAACCACAGATCTAAATAGATCGCATCATTTACTTATTCATCGCAACAGTATCATATTATTCATAAAGGAGATCCATAAAACATCCATCATTGATATCGCAGAACATAAAGACATAAAAGAGATATGAAAGACAATAGAAATTCAGAGAAACATCCTGTTGAGGCCTGGAAACTCGCAGGCGGCAACAGTAAGGGATTCTCCCCAATCAGCGTTCCCAACTAGCCCGCTGATTGTTTGGTATAGGGAATCCGTCCGGTTTGCGGTCCGGCTACCGTAGGTCAAAGTAACAAACAAAGGCTTTACCGGTTGCGGCCCGGCCCACCGAGTTTTTGTATTTTGACTTAAAGGAATGATATGAACGTGCCTAATTAAATGCAGGCTGGTTTAAATGCAGGGGCGGTCACAAAGTGATGCGCAGGTTCTTACCTCTCGTCTTATGCTCACAAGCAAACAAACCAGATACGAACAGAAATAACTAACTATCTAAACTATCCCTAGGGAGCGAGGCTATCATCTTAACTGAGCAATACAAAATCATATACGGTAAGAAAAAATCATAGATAGCTGATACTTTTCCCACAGCATATGAAAACTACAAATATTCAAATAACCAGTTAGCCGATCATTCTATCACAACAATTATTGCTCATAATGCAAATGCATCCCAGAAAAGACTGCAGAATAATTAACAAGAACTTAGGTTCGAAACATCAAATATCCTTACAGCGCATGAAATACAGCTGAACACGAAATAGTTCTTCTTCAGCATTATTCATTGAATAGCATTGGTACATTTCACTTCTTTACTCTTTCCAGCAGACAAATTGCAGTTCACTTTGCAAAACGAAATAGTTCCTCTTACAAGTCAACAATTACAAAATTTTCTCAGGGAAAAATCCCTCCTTTCATCGAGCTTCCCATTATTTAAACTACCACCCTTCTCTTCTGGGTTCCCTCCACGCGTCTTTTCAATGCCCTGGACGATTCAGTTTCTTTCCTGGTCGTTTCACCTTCTCCATCATTTCCACAGGCGTCTATTTTCTGACAGTAACCGCTGAAAAGAAAATGTCCCGTCGGCGCCTCGGTCATTCGTTCTCGTTGTCCTTTCCGGCGCGATGCTCTGCTTCAGCGATTCATGAGATGATCTCTGCATACAAACTTGGTGCATTATCCATTGAATTTAGACATTAGGCACCCACAATTTTAAAATTATAATGATATATTCACAACGAGCTAGCCTAGTTCATCCGAGTGAGGAACTGCGGAGGCTCGGAACGGCAACGAAAAGGTAAATCGGCAGTCGGGCAGCTCTTAGATCGGATGAGACAAGGTTCTTACACCGGATGGGAGAAGGCTCCAGGAGCCGCAACGGCGGAGGAGTGCCCAAAAAGGGGAAGTGAAACGTGGGCGCCATAGGAAATCGGGTGGTGGCGGGAAGTGGGTCGAAAACTGGAAGGTTCTGTCACCCGCAACGGCGGACGGGACGCGAGTCGGTGGCGGGCGACGAGGTAAAGGAAAAGGTTCGGGTGGCAGTCAGTAAGTTGGATGTCGGGTGACAAGCGGATCGGAGGTCAACTCCTACTCTCTGGCCGCAACGGCGGGCGAACCAAAACTATAGCCAGCGATTTACACAGCGAATCGGGCATCGGGTGAAACCTCAGTCGGGTGGAAGGTTCGGTCAGGGAGCCGCAACGGCGGGTGATGTGAGGCTCGGAAACTTAAGAAAGAGGTCCGATCCAAAGGGAAGAATTAACAGCGCTAAGGCTCAAATGAGGCCAAAAACCAAAAATTCGCTAAGGTAAACCTTCACACTCTTAAAAGTGTTAAAACCGATCTCACAACTCACAATGAACTGAACGCAACCAGCCAACAAGACGAAATGCTTAACTTTAAAGCAAAGATACTCAAAGACGCCAAAATTTCACCCTTAGATTCAAGTCAATCAAGATAAGGAGGGGTCCCAGAATTTAAGTGAAAAACTGAAGTCGGGGAAAAGGTTGCGGCAGCAACAACTGGCGATTTCCTGGTGAACCTAGATCTCTGGGTGGTTTTCTTCCTTGAAAAGCAGACTGTCCTACAACAAATGTATTCCTTGAATTCTTCCAGCTAGATAGATTTCTCAATGACAGAACCATGTACCTTTATCGTTGATAGCAGTCCACTTTGGGCGATGAAAGTCAAGATTCTAGAGTCCGGATAACTCTGCTGAGGCCAAAAATGAGTTCATTATTAATTTTCCTTTAGGTAGCTGGTAACATGGGACACCACAGGATTGTAGCAGATGATAAACAGAAACGTTCATTTGTTTCTCATTCCCATGCCATCTTAGCAACTTTTGTGCTTTTCGGATTTTATCCTCTTTTAATGAGAGTTTTCATGCATGCCTTTCTTACTAAATTTTAATTCAGGATCCTCTATCCCATAGTGCCCTTTTGTGTGAGTGATGTGCTTAAGGTTTCAACTCACGGATGGAGAGGATCATTGGCAAATTAGTCCTTTATGGTCTGGATTTAGCTTTGGAGCATGATGCTTTTATAGGAATTCTGACTCTTATCTGCCTTTTGGCATTTATTATCCGACATGGGAGCAATGAGATTTAACACCCTGTTCATCTTGCTATTCTCCATGGGTCCTCTGTCATCGCCCTTTAGATTTTAAGTGTAAAGTGCGCGGAGCCTCAGCATAGTATTCTGGACCTTTGAGTCTGATTGACCTTACAGGAGCTTAAATAGGACCTCGATGCACACAAAGATTTCGAGAAGCTAGTTAGTGGAAGGAATTCACATGGAAAACCACAGTCTAACTATTCAACAAATGTTCACCATTTCCAGAAATGTGAGGTTTTCCACATAACCACTAGTTAACCACCTTTATTTAAAACAAAGACTTTCTTACAACAAATGAAATCATAACTCAGCAATAGTTTATTTATGTACAAGTCAGAAAGCTCAAAAGCTGCTTAAGAAAAATAAGGTTTGAGAACCAGCCCATTAACTGGCAAGTTTTCCTCCCATCCCTGTAAATCTTGTAACATATAGGTAGCAGGGCCAATTTTAGCGGTGATTTGAAATGGACCCACCCATAACTGTTGGAACTTAGTGTGCTTCCCTTTCTCGTCATGGGGATGATCCCATTTGAGGACCAGGTCTCCTACTTCTAAGTCTTTCTTCCCGGATTTGTGCTTGTCAAACCATCTCTTCACTACCTCCTGCTGCTGTTGGAAACGTTCTCTAGCTTTGGATCTGGCCTCCTCCGCTTTCAGAAGATTGTATATTCTGACTTGGAGAACTTCATCATCCGATTCC